>LIEC01011481.1:125590-178530 GCA_001925005.1 Drosera capensis | reverse complement strand
CGCCGCCACCACCACCTCTCAGCCCGTCCCCATTCGGACCATTCACCAAACCGCCACCGTCACCGGCCCTCCCAGGCACCGTATTCCTAGTAATAAACGGATGATTCAACAACTGCACCGCATTCCACCTACTCCCGGGATCCCTCTGCAAACACAACGACACAAACTGCCTAAACTCGAACGACGCGGTCGGCGGCGCCTGAGGCGGATCCGTCATACAAATCGCACACATCAAACTCGCCCAATCCCCTTGCCTCCCCACAGCAAACGGAAACCTCCCTAGATAGAACTCCAACACGCTGACACCTAAACTCCATATATCCCCCGCGTACGCATTATACCTCCCTTCGTTCCTGTCCGTATCGATCCTCTCCGGACTCATATACGCGATCGTCCCCACCGAAGACTGACACGGATCCATCGTCTCGTTCAATATCCTCCCCACACCGAAGTCCGCGATCTTCACCTCGCCTCTCCTGTTTATCAACAGATTCGAAGGCTTGATGTCTCGATGAACAATATGCCTCCCGTGGAGGTACCTGAGACCTCTGAGCACCTGTCTCGCGAGCTCGGCGAGCTGCTTCTCGTCGTGGATCCGCTTTCCTTCTAGCGATCCGCCGTCCATGAACTCCAACAACACCTGGATCTCGCCGTTTTGGTCGAACATATCGTAGCACTTGACCAGAGAGGGATCGTCGACGGACCTGAGGATCTCGACCTCGCGCGAGATCTGGCGGCGGATCTCGTCGTCGTGGGTGCCGTAGATGACTTTGAGGGCGTAGACGCGGGATGTCGGGCGGTGAAGGACCTTGTAGACGGTGCCGCCGTTGCCGGAGCCGACTCGGGTGAGGCGGTCCAGGTCGGAGAGGGAGATCGGGGCGTCGACGGTCGGGGGGAGCGGGAGAGGGACCGCGTGGGCGAACTCGCGGGACGGGAGCGGGAGCCGGAGATCGGTGCGGCGGCGCTGGTGGCGCGGCGTGGCGGCGGCGGCGGTTGTGGAGGTGGTTGGGGGTGGAATCGGTCTCATGACTCGGTGAGTTGGGGCGAGTTAGGGAGTCGTGAAGATTGAGCGCATTTTGAAGGGAAAAGGAAAGGGAAGGGAAAGGCAGGGAAGAGAACTGATGTGTGTGGGCAAAGGGGAGAGGGGAGAGTGAGAGGAGGAGGTGAGGGGAAATGGGGACGCGTTGAGGGAGAGAAAATATGGATGCAAGTTGGGGAGGAGGAGGTGGGTGGTGGGGATGATGCGAGAAAATATTTTCTTGTCTCAGTCCTCATAATCATTTTTTTTGGGCATAATTACACGATATTTATACTTCCTTCGGATCTTATTCTCATTAATTTTTTATTTTTTTTATTTTATATATCAATATAAAATTTAAAGCATATATAATTATAATTAAATATATTTTATTATAAATTTATCGTTTAATATCCACGACAGTGTAAGTTACGTACTTCAATTTTTAACCCAATATATATCGCGATACGATTAGATATGATTTAATACGAAAACGAAACATATATTCATGGATTTATAATTATATAAAATATGTTCATGTTATAAGATATATGAAAAAAAGAGAGTATTGTTTATTAGCAATATTAATAATTATCGAAATATCTTATCAAGACAAGATTTAAAAAAAAAATCTTATTTCTTTTGCGAATAATAGAAACATTTTTTTCTAATGTCCTCATAAAAACACATCTTTAAACCCTAGAATACTACATATAATATTAAATTCATTAGCAAAAATTAAATAAAAATTCACTTAAATATAAAAATACAAAGACGGAAACATAGACAATGATGCATAATCAAAAATCAAAATTAATTATCCTTAACAATCATACCAAAATTAATCTAGAACTCTGCATGATGGTGCTAAATCCTAAATAGCGCATGATGATTTATCAAATATGTAAAAACAAGAAAATGCTTATCGCTGGGTGTAATTCAAATATATAATTTAAATTATTAATAAATACATTTCGATAAATTCGTGAAGAATAATATCTAAACGTTTTATGATTCTAGTTAATGTTCATCTAAACGACATTGACATAGGGATCATCATATTCATTCATGACAAATGTTTTTTTTTAAATATTTATGTTTGAGATTTATTTATAAGGTATCTTTTCAAAATTTATTTTCTTTTAATAGTAATTTTCTTTTTACATAAATGATTTTTTTGATTTTTTATATCTTCGTGAATTTTATCATGTAGATCACAAGATAAGCTTCATGTTTCAGATGCATATTGTCATGACCATCGATATAAGCTTTCACGTGTAAAATCCAAGATACAATACAGGTTAATCATTGTGATAGATTTAGCCTAACAAAGGCAAAGTATATCATATCCATTACTCTCAGTCGCACATCCCATATGTGATGTGATGTGCAACCTCGGTAAGAAAGCCCATACCTCATGACTTTAGAACAAGAAAACGTTAAACACCTATTTTCTCATCGTTTGCTCCGAACCCAGAAACAACACTCTTCTCCGGCGAGCTCTGCTTCCCCTCCAATTCCAATTTCTATCTTTTCCATCCTCTCTCGATTCTTCCAAATTGGAGGCTCTGGGTCAGTCCTCTCGAAACCGATTCTTCTCACTATCGTAGATTTTAATTTTTTTTTCATGTACTGTAAGTATTATTCTGAATTTCGATGATAAGTGTCGCGCATCGATCGCCGTTGTGTAATGCTCTGATGTGAGGATCGCTTGTTCCATTTGCCTAATTTTTCATATCTATGATCTATCTATTAGTATTATTTTTTTGGATAGAATATGTTCTATCTATTATTGGATACATAATTTTAATGAAATGTTAGAATAACTGCAGTGAGATCTTTTCTTGATCCAAATCTATCATAGATACATATAAGAGAGGATGGGCGTGATGTCTTTGCCATTGGACTGATTAATGAATTATGATGATAAATAACATCTTATGGAGTATTGGAGAGTTATCATTGTCATCAATTACTCAGATGTTCCATTGGGCTTTTGGTAATTTGGTTCCTGGATGTGTGATGTTATAGCAGGCGTTTTCATAAAAGATGGCAAGATAGTCCTGCAACCCCCTTGGTATCAACCCCCTTGGTATGTGGTGGATGAGTACATTAGGATTTTCATGAGAAGGAAAGTGTTAATGATGTTTTTTTATGATAAACTTGCGTTTTTGATAGAGTTGATTCCTCGATATCAAGAATAAGCTGTGTAAAAGAGGCAGACTGACATAATCACGTAGACTGAGGGGACAGCAGATGCAAGTGCTTATGAAAGACGTGACGTTAGACCTGACTAAGTCTAGTTGATTGGAATTCTAGTTTGGTTGTAGTTTCGTACGCTTACTTGGACCAGTTCCTCATCGCTGCTATCCATCAGCAATAAGGTAAATGGTCCAGTGTATTAACAATCTTTAGGTGGAATTAACTTCTGGGTATATACTTGAATCTGAAATATTTTTTTTTGTAATTGATTAATAGTAGCTGAATTATTTATTATGGTTCGGGCCAAAGGACCAACCTATACGACTATTCCGGGGGAAAAAAAACATTACAGGGGTGTTGCCTTTGTTTCTGTTCTGTAAAAGCAACTTGTCTCAATCTCATGATTTTGTTTTAACTTTAAGTGCCTATGCTTGAAATGCATTAGTCATTGGTGAATGACATTTGGAATCGATCTAAACTAACTTTTATTTTCCAACAGGAGATCTGGTATGCTCAAGCTACACTTGATCAAGAACTTCTGATTTTGCTTAGTGTGCTGCAATGATTTCAGCATCATCATTTTCAGCGGCATCCTGCTGCCTGAACCATGCAGCAACTGGATCACTCAAAATCATGGCTTCTACTATTGTTTTTCGGAACAGGACAACGCCATCTATTACTGATGAGAATTGGTATTTGCATAGGATTTCGGTGAAAAGAGAACGAGTCCCGAGTAACAGAATAAGATGTTCCTCTTCTGGTAAGCTGAGCATTCCAGAGGTTGATCAAATGGAGAGAAAGAAAAAGCTGAGCTACCTTTTGCGAACAAAGAATGCTGATAAGAGCGTCAGGGTGATTGTCGAGAAGAAAAACAGCAAGTACTTAGTTCATGTGGAGGTCTCTTCTGCAGGTTTAGTCGATGCCGTTGAAGGAGCATTGGTCATGAGTTGGGGAATTCAAAGGTCTGTT
The DNA here is from genome assembly GCA_001925005.1 of Drosera capensis. Taxonomy (NCBI): domain Eukaryota; kingdom Viridiplantae; phylum Streptophyta; class Magnoliopsida; order Caryophyllales; family Droseraceae; genus Drosera; species Drosera capensis. Next base: position 174,341 of record LIEC01011481.1, on the reverse strand, counting down.
TCTTCTTCTCCAATTCCTCTTGATCCCCAAAGTTCTACCCAGAAGTCCAAGATGACGACCTATGAAGCCCTGTTTGTGTTGACTGCTGTAGGAACTTATGCAGCAGAACTAGAGTTTGATTCACATTTGGCCCCATTCTATCTTTCATTTGTGCTGAAACATGTTGTGGGATCAACTGGCATTGATGAAGCGAACCATTTAGGCAGAAACTTTTGTGTGCCTGTTGGGTTTGGCTCTGGGTCTCCATCTCCTCTGGGTTCTACATTTTCTGCTGATGGTTCCACTAATTTTGCTCTTTTCTCCCGAAATGCAAAAAGTGTTGTCCTATGCTTGTTTGATGACCACAAGTCGGAAAAACCTGCTTTGGAGATTGAATTAGATCCTTATGTCAATCGTACCGGAAACATTTGGCATGTTTCTATCAATGCTCAAGGGCGATATGTCGCCTATGGCTACCGATGCAAAGGTCCTAGAGTAGAAGGAAGAGAGAAAACTTCCATAGAACGATTTCTTCTTGATCCTTTTGCCAAGGGGATAGGGAATTCTGGTCTTGGTCTTCTTCAGGTGGGGGAGCTGCATGAAGCTTCCGTCTTTGACTGGAACGGGGATATTCGTCCTAAGTTGCCTATGGAAAAACTGGTTGTATACCGTTTGAACGTGAAGAATTTCACCAAGGACAAGTCCAGTAATCTGTCTCCAGAAATCGCCGGCTCATTTTCTGGTGTGAAGGAAAAGATACAGCACTTGAAGGATCTCGGTATCAATGCCATAGTACTTGATCCTGTTTTTCCTTTTGATGAGAAACAAGGACCCTATTTCCCTTTCCATTTCTTTTCACCGAACAATTTCTATGGGAAGTCGAAGAGTTCTGCATCTGCCATTAAGTCAATGAAGGAAATGGTGAAGGCAATGCATCAGAATGGGATTGAGGTTTATCTTGAGGTTGTATTTACCCACTCCGCTAAAGCCGGCACACTGCAGGAAATAGATTTCTCCTCCTACTTTTATGCTGATGGGGTCATAGATCAAGGGGCTGGTGATGCTTTGAACTGCAATTATCCTACTGTTCAGCAGCTTATTTTGGATAATCTTCGGTTTTGGGTGTCCGAGTTTCATGTTGATGGATTCTGCTTCATGAATGCTTCATCTTTGTTGAAAGGTTTTCATGGAGAAGAACTCTCACGCCCTCCACTCATTGAGGCTATAACATTTGATCCGATGCTAGCTAATACCAAACTAATTGCAGATAGTTGGAGCCCCCACGAGTTGAGTTCTAAACCTGTTAGCTTCCCTCACTGGAAAAGATGGGCAGAAGTGAACTCAACTTTCTGTGATGATGTTAGAAATTTTGTTAGGGGCAAAGGGCTTCTCAGCAGCCTTGCTACAAGACTTTGCGGAAGCGGGGACATATTTTCTGATGGAAGAGGTCCTGCATATTCCTTCAACTTCATTGCCCGGAACTTTGGGTTGCCTCTAGTAGACTTGGTTAGTTTCAGCAGCAGTGACATTGCTTCCGAGTTAAGCTGGAATTGTGGAGAAGAAGGCCCAACTAAGAAGAAGCTTGTGCTTGAAAGGCGACTCAAGCAAATTCGCAATTTTCTGTACATCTTATTCGTTTCTCTGGGTGTTCCTGTGTTGAACATGGGAGATGAATGTGGCCAATCTTCCGGGGGATCATCTGCTTATGCTGGCAGAAGACCTCTCAACTGGAATACACTAAGTTCCATTTTTGCTGTCCAAACAAGGCAATTTATTGCGTATCTTATCTCACTGAGAAATAGGCGCAGTGAGCTTTTTCAGAAGGCGACTTTCTTGAACCAAGAAATGATCAGTTGGCATGGAAGTGACCTTTCTCCGCCGATCTGGGATGATCCTACTGCTAAGTTCTTAGCTATGACGCTCAAAGCCGAGCCCAAAGAGGATCAACTGGACGGCGACTTGTATATGGCCTTTAATGCTGCTGGGAAGTCGGAAAATGTTCTTTTACCCACACCACCAGAAGAGATGGAATGGGTGCGTTTGATTGATACAGCTCTTCCTTTTCCTGCTTTCTTCTCATCAAATGGTGAGCCTGTCCTCGAGCAGTTGCCCGGGTTAGTAACATATGAGGTGAAGTCATATAGCTGTGTATTGTTTGAAGCAAGGGCGCTACCAGCCGCTTCTGGTTGATTCATGTTTTCCGTCTTTCTCAATCTTGAATCTTGCCATGGTGCCAGTGACCTAAGTCTAATAAGAGGTTGCGAGTTTGTACAGGATTCATAAGACAGCACCTCCTTGTAAATTGGTAAAATTTTACCAGGGAATATTTGATATCTGTGAGTTCATTTTGTTATATCCTGATCCCGCTAATGCTTCTAAAGTTCCTGTCTACAGTTGCTAATAGAAACTCCTGGTTGTCCCCTATATATATTCAAGAGAGGATCTTACGATTTGATGAGTTCTGTTTTGTGTTTCAGTTTGGTCTATTTCCTGGAGGCCATCGTGCTCCCTTGTTTGTTAGTTGAATTACCTTATAGTGATTTCTCTTGTCGTGTATCTTCGGATTTATTATTGACTGCTTGCTTATAGTCGCCTCACGTGTGTACTCAATAAATATTAAGGATTGAAGTCATAGAAACGTGCTTGGTTTCATGGACTTTCATTCATAATTCATTGTTTCAGGCAAAAAAAAAAAACATCGTTGAAATCTTTTTCAACCGATCACGAACCTGAACTTGCCATCAGGAACCTGACTTTTTGCCTTGTCATTTGACAAACTGAATCACTTGACTTGAAGACAATAGCAATACCTGCAGCCTAGTATTAGTTCAAGAGCAGCCTCAGAAGCCAAGTAAGGACTTGCTTCCGCAATGTTCTCCATCGTAGCCAAGACATTACATTTGGAAGGATCAAATAAAGTCTCAAGAAGCTGGTATGATTCCCGTTTCTCTTTAGAGTCACGTTATTATTTGATTTTTTTTGGATAAAATATTGAGTAGATAATCAAGTTTTTATGAATATGATAATTTTATAAGCGACTCCAATATCGAACTTGTTTCACTTATCTTGAAGATAAAAACTGACTTTAACTGGTTATATTTAACAAATTGTTCAAATATCACTATTAATCAAATAATTTTACTGTATCAATAATTTAAGACACAATATATATATATATACATAGGGGTCTTTTTTTATTTTTATATAAAACAGAACTGTTTTCAAATTTCGATGCCAAACCAGCTGGATTCAACTCATAATCTAATTGTCGTACACAACTATCCTTTTCTCTTCCAATTTCCTCGTTGCTTCATAAAATACAACACAAAACAAATCTCCCCCAAACCCTCTCCGCCGCCGCCGCCTGCCGGAAACCGCCACGCCACCCCAAAAATGCCACCAACGTCCGGCGAAAACCCCACCTGCGCCGCCCTCCCCGCCTTCATCGACACCTTCATCGACACCTTAGTCGACTTCTCCGTCAGCGGCGGCATCTTCCTCCCTCCTCCCACCCCCTCCTCACCCTTTCTCACTCGCCGCCCCGCGCCGGACCGCCTGGTTTCGATCGGCGACGTCCACGGCGACCTTTCGAAGCTCAAGCACTCGCTCCGCCTCGCCGGTCTCATCGACACCACCACGGATTCCTGGTCCGGCGGATCCTCCACCCTCGTCCAGGTCGGCGACGTCCTCGACCGCGGCGGCGACGAGATCAAGATAATGTATTTCATGGAGAGACTGAAGCGACAGGCGATGAGTGTTGGGGGGAGTGTGATTACCATGAATGGGAATCATGAGATCATGAATGTGGGCGGGGATTTCAGGTATGTGGCCAAGGAGGGGGTCGAGGAGTTTCGGAATTGGGGGTTTTGGTATCAGATTGGGGAGAAGATGAAGGGATTGTGCCACGGATTGACGAGTGAGAATGAGGGGAAGGGGAAGGGCTTGTTTGAGGGGGTGCAGGAGAGGTTTAGAGGGGTTAGGGAGGAGTATTGGGAGGGGTTTAGGGCGAGGGTGGCAGCGTTGAGGCCGAATGGGGTGATCAGTAGGCGGTTCTTGGGGGAGAATGTGACGGTGCTTGTGGTGGGAGACAATGTGTTTGTACATGGAGGGTTGTTGGTGAACCATGTGGAGTATGGGCTTGAGAGGATCAATGAGGAGGTGAGGGATTGGATCGAGGGGAAGGCAAAGGGGTTGTCGAAGGAGATTGGGAAAGGGAGGGATTCGTTGGTGTGGTTGAGGAGGTATTCGAATGAGAATGAAAGGGATTGCGATTGTGAGACGCTTAAGAGGGTGCTTGCGATGATTCCTGGTGCAAAGAGGATGGTTATGGGGCATACGATTCAGGAGAGCGGGATCAATGGGGTTTGTGGCAATGCGGCCATCAGGATTGATGTTGGGATGTCTAAGGGATGTGGTGATGGGTTGCCGGAGGTGTTGGAGATTAGGAAGAGTAAAGAGCTGAGGGTTCTGACATCGAATCCATTGTATATGGAGAAGAGGACTGAGGCTCCTAGTGAAGCGAAGGTCGGGCTGGGGTTGCTGTTGCCGGAGCCTAGACCCAAACAAGTAGAAGTGCGAGCATGATTTATAAGTAATTAGAAAGCATGTATATTATTGGGTTCTTGATTCAGAACCCAGAGAAGTGGACATCGTGATTTATGCTTCTGCGAGATAGAGATTGGCAGATTTCTCAATTCTCAAGTCGTGTGAGTATTTGAGCCCATAGAAATGCTTAATTTAGGTGGTAGCTTGGCATATGCCAAGCAAATAACATACTATGTTGTATCAATGTGGAGTTTCTAGCTATGAAGAGGCTCATTCAAAGAGGAAACTAGGACGATTTAAAGTATAAACTACATACCTTGTCAGGTCGAACAAATTTCGGTACGCACTCGAAACTTTCTTGTATGTGCTGACTTGTGTTCTCCATTCATGCTTTTGAATTGCTATGATTACAGTGTTTGCAGAAGATCATGAAGTTTGCTAATGACTTGTGAAGTATCTAAGTTGTACAGCTCACGCTATTAGCAAATAGGAGGGACACGAGCACGTATGAACTTATGAAGCATTAATGCCGAAGCCTGTTCTGTTTGTTTGTCACAAACAAGGTTTTACTGGCCAAGGCGATTTCGCTCTTCAACAGGTGTCGTTGTTACCTCATCTTGGCACTTTGGCCTGCACATTCTGTGTGGTTTTCAGGTTTTTCGTTATCAGTTGTTTCTCATACAACCTCCTTGGACCTGAGGTGGGTTCGATCAGGTTGCTCCTGGTAGTGTCTTGGAGGGAGACGGCAACTGACAGAGGAGGCAAACTTCTGAAGCCTCTTATTTAACACATCTCCACCGCCAAAACTTAACTACTCCAAGACCAGGAAACTCAACTTCTCTTGTAGTAAATCTTTGTTGAGTTACTAAATGACGATAGTATCTATACTGGAGAATGTCAAACACACTATTTGCGTGAAAACTCTTTTATTAACTCCCAATTGTAGTTCGGAATTTTTGTTTGCATTTACAATGTTTGCGTTCATTTATAACTATTGTGGTTGCTCAAATTTATCTATATTGCACAAGTTTTATCAAACTAATTTTTTATCAATCGTCATAGAGTTTGAGAACCTTCATCGCTCCAACGTTACATGAGTTTAATCAATATCAACTCCCAAACCTAGAGTTTCCCAACAAAATGTTGGTACGTTAATATAGCAGAAAAATCACTACAAACCACCGAGAGAAAGGTTACAGACTTAGCGGTTGAACTCCTCCCTCGTTAGGCGGTTCCAACTCCCTTCCACCTTCATCGCCGCCGTCACCGCTCCCATGGCTGCGGCCGTCTCCGCCTCGCATCCCTCCCTCAACCACCCAATGTTTCGCTCCGCTTCGCCATCAATCGCCTCCTCCCCCCCTCTCCGCGTCGCCGCCGCCGCCGCTTCATTCAGAGTCTCACCAGCCAGTACGAAGAGGAAGTCGGCGCGGCCTCTTACTGTGAGATTTCTCTATATGATGCGATCATCGGAACTTGCATTTTGTTGTGGTTTTGTTTGTCATTTGTGATTGAAGGGGTTTTGTTTCTCCTGCGGTTCATTTTGCTTTGTTTGATGGTGAATTTGATGGATTAGGGCATTTCTATTTGTGCACCTCTTTTTCAGTAATTGTGGATGTGCATATTTTCGAAACAAGATGTGATATCAGGTACTTTGACCTCGTTCTAGGGATTTATTTTGATTTTGGTGTGATTTTGCAGTTTGCGAAGTGACTGCATTGGATTTAGATTTGACAAGTTTGTTGTTCCTTTGTTTGATCGTACCTTGATTTTGAGTGGTGAATGTTTTGCATGAACCTCTATCATCTGAAGAAGCTGAGATTCTAGGGATTCATTGATATGTTTGTCTAATGTAGTTAGAACGCAGTCGAGACTGCCAAGAAATTGTCCATTTCATGATTTTCTTTTCTTGTCTCATCAACAATATGTTTGTTCGTTATCCCAAAGGGGGAAAAAACCAATATGTTTGGTCGATTTACGTGCTCTTGTCACATTTGAACTCCTACTTTTGTGATACTTAATTTATATTGTTTGTTACCCGTTCATGTTGTGCTTTATGTTGTCCTCCTTAGATGACTAACATGGTTTCCAATTTTCACAACTTCACATGTTTATCATGGCTTTACATACTTTCTCTCTTTTCAGTGGGGTGGACATTCTATCAGACAGAGCTGCAACTCCAGTGGCAAGCCCTTTGGGGTAATGTTTAAAACCAGATCTGATGTTTCATGTGCGGCTGATGACTCGGGGAAATTCGACTTGGATCATATCAAGGCTAAGGTGAAGAATTTTTGTGATCAGCTTCCTGAGCCAGTGAAAGCATTTCCCTGGATCCAAGTTCTGGAAAACTTTCTCCAACTTGTCCTCGATCTATCTTTGACTGTCATCAAATACCTATCCATACCTTTGCTTGCAGTGACCTCTATCAGCGAGTTAATCTATTGTGCTCATGAAAGAAAACTACACCTTGTTCCTATTTTGTTAATCTGTGGGATTGTTGTTGGTGGAATCATGACAGCCACAGCCGAAAAATTATCTCCCCTTCCTAAGGTTTGACTTTCTATGCTGTTTATTGAACTAAATGATCCATCTCATACCTGTATTACCCACTTCATGCTAAGCTATCTTGGGTTTCATATTTCTTGTTATCAGGACGCTGTTGTTCCTTGGCATTTGATCACACCAGCTATGGTCTTCGTGTTGCTGAAATTACCTGGTCCATATTACCCGTTCTGTTCTGGGGAAGAATCTTTATTCCGCAATTAGCTAATGGAGGACTTTTGGGGATTTTCTGGTCTCTACGTCTTTGGAACAGAGTGCGCAGGATTTCTTTGGAACAGCCTAAAACCTGCAAAATCTTTTCACGTACAGAAATCAAATCCCTAAGCCCAAACGATTTCTTTGGCGGGTTAGCCACTGAACCCTGCAGGATTAAACTCTCGGTCTCAGGAACAGATTAGAGTTTCCCGGCCATGAAAAATCTGAAGTTCTGCAAAGCGGAACACGGCATTGAAGTCTCCGGTTCAAGCATTTGCCACCAAGGGTTCATGTTCATCGTGGTGCAAGCTACCCTCTCCATCAACAGGAGCTGCATCAGCCTCTCCTTGCTCACCAGGCTTCTGCCTGGCTTTCCAACCATAGAACTTTCTTCTGAAGTCCCTCCTAGCAGCTCTTTCTGCTACTTTCAGATCCTTGAAACCTTGATCGAGCTTGGCCTCATCCTCCAGGAAGAAGACGACATCAATTTTACCAAGTTCCTCATGCATCTTCTCTATCTTAGCCTTCCAAATGAGACCAACTCGGTGTCCATCTTCTGGTAGGGTGTCTTCAGCAGGTATTCATCGATCCTGCTGGCATTGTCGATGCAATGTAGAGCATGAGTCGCTACCTTGACAAGAATGTGACGATCCAAGATGTAGCTAAAGAGCCGCTTGTCCTGCACATTTGGCTTCCATGACCTTCTTGTCCTACTCATCATCAAGAAAAAGCCAATAAACGTGTGAACAAGGTGAAATTACAGGAGTAAGGGCAAAAGGGTGCCACAGACAGACAGGATGCCAGGATGGATTCCAAACAAAGCCATAAGCTACAGAATTATAACCCTTCATTGCATCAAATAAATAAATAAATAAAGAATTATAAACCTTCTATCCAAACAATGCACAAGAAAGCAGTATTTCAAAGGTTTTTTTTTTAATAATTACCCAGTTAATCAGATCAGCTCGAAAAGAATCAATACAGTTTTAATCAGAATGACAGAAGAATTTAGTAACAACACATAATCAGAATTCTCCCTCCAGGAGAACTTAAACATTTATTATTTAAAAGAAAAATGAAGAATGAGGATAGCATAGAAGTTGAACAAAAAGCAAGGGTAGAATAAGGGACTAAAGCAAGAATCGTGAAGTCATACAAAGATGATGAAAGAGGGATTAACAACATGGGCTGTCCATCTTATGGTACTGAACTCCATACAATTTGATCAAAAGCTGATTTAATCCAGCTGGGGAGTTTATAGGAGCAACTCGAATTAAGCAAGAAAGAAAACAACAGGGGTAATCCAAAGCGAGGAAATCATTTCAAAGTCTCTAGATTTCCATGTAATCTTCAATGTGAACTTCCAGTGCGCATAAAGACCTCCTTCGGCAGCTCAAAAACAGATACACATAACACCAAGAGGATTTGGTTAAAAGGTACAAAAGCAATCTATAATCCAAAATAATAACCCTGTAAACAATCTATAATCCAAAATCATAACCAAGTCAACTATCGATAAGAGCTTCTTCCTAAAAGGAAATCCCGAAGGATTTTCCTTTGATCAACCGAATAGCCCGCAAACCCGGAGGACCTTTTAAACCTGTTTTCACTGACGGGGTCACCATCACAAAATAACTCGACACTCAACAGATTTTTGATCCATTGACTTCTCCTTTACTTAGAGTAGTTGGTTGAGCCGCTTATCATGTGGGATGGGGTAACCCTCTATCGATAAGAGGTTGATACCACAAAAACAACAAAGAAAACAGAACACCCAATTTACACGGGGAAACCCTCTTCCTCGATCAAAGAAAACCTCAGAGTCATGACCACAATGAGAACAATTATTTTCAAAATGCCCTAGTGTCAAGCAACTAAATAATCAGTAGATGCATCAAAAAAAGGAAGCAACCCTAATGGTTATTTTCAATCTATGTGTAGATCGTTGTTCCACTCAATCTGATTTGCACCGAATATTCGTGCTCCCCCTTAGCATTCAGCCCAAATCAGGATTACACATCACCAGAAACCACCCATACTATACTCATCAAGCAAAAACAACCCAAACACTACCAATCCAACAACCCCTAACGGCTTCTAATCCCCACTCATCAAAGAACCAACAACACCAGAGCAAGTGCCAAATTCCTAGAGTTTCCGTCATCCAATCCCACACAAACACACATTCATTCAACAAAACAACATCTACCCAATTGCAATACAAGCTAATACACATGGAAAATGAACAGAAACCATATCAAAATGAACAAAATCAAGTAATTACACACTTGTTGCCGCCATCCTCGCTGACCCGATTCCCGAATTGAATATGCCGGCCTGCGAAGAGGCCCGTTTGGCCCGACCATAACGATCTTGCTATCTGGGACACATTTTTCTAGGGTTTCCTTGAGACCCGGAATGAGATTGTCGTCTCCGCCGCCTCCCTTCAGTATCTTCATCATCTCATTCGACCTAAACGCCACTTTCGTGGACATGGGAAACGAGAATCTATGGAGAAATTGGGAAAATTGGAGGTTAGGGTTTTGTCGGGGTTTAATTGAATCTCGAAGGGGTCATCGAGGGGATGGAATCGGGATTCGACAACGTGAAATGGAATCGATCGGTCACCGGCACTGTTCTAACGAGTAGAGGAGAGAACCCTAAAAATATTTTTATCAGTTCTTGTGGTCTTTTCACTTTCTTCTATAGTCAATGTTTAGATGGTTATGGTAAGAACAAACAAATTGTAAGGTTGTTACATGTCTTTTTAGGTTATCTTGTGCGTTATATTTCATCGTTTAAAGGATTATCATCTATTTCATATAATATCAAATTCAGATTTTTCGTAATGTACGGGGTGGGTTTATTTCACTAAAATGGTTTTGATGATTTCACTATCATTTTCATAACGAGAAAAATAAATGTATGTTTTAACATATCGTGTGTTAAGTGAGAATCTAATGATCGAGATTTAAATATATAAATGAATGGACAAGATTAAAATAGGATAATTTCATCTTAACTCTTCATCTCAATTGCATTAATTTTAATCGTTATTTCATTCGTTGACATATGTGTCAAGACACATAACCCCAAAACACTTTTCTTTATATAAAGAATCTTGGTCCTCTTCTTTTACTATTACCTCCGTCCTAGAATATCACGAAAGATTTGACCTGATATACGACTTTATGTATGTGTCAAATTTTTGTAGGATTTTATGAAAAAAGAATATATTTTTAGTGATAATGTGGTTTAAGAGAGAATGAAAGAGGAGGAGTAAGGAGACAGTTGATGTATCTTTGCAGATGATAATTTGTTTTGATATTTTTTTATGTGAAAAAATTATTAAATATGATATGTTAATTATATTTTGGGACGATTTGAATAAGAAAATGTAGTATGTAATATGGGATGGAGGGAGTATGTACTAATGTAACAATATGAAAAAACTCTGAACAACTCCTTCGGGAATATGGAGAAGATTGATATCGCCAGAATATCGCAGCAAAACCACCATGAACTGGTGATCTGGGACAATAGCAATATGCCGCGCTACTCCTGTACCGTTGCCCCTAACCTCCGCAAAGATTTAGGGATCAAAAGACCATGTGAAAGGAGGCGAGGAAGACTTTGTAATGTACCAAGAATAGCTACCTAAGAAACAGAGCACGGCATTTTATGGACGTGTGTCCAAGGGACCAAGCTGGTTCCATGGGGAAAAAACAGTAAGTCGTCGGCATTGTGAACAGCACTTACCTTTTCATTTTCAATAGAAAGAAGCACCAAATCTTTCCAAACGACTCTGGTGTGGTTCGTTAGCGTAAGTTACATATAAGTTGTCCTCTGAAATAAATAGTTGCTGCGTGGAATAGCAGTCGAGCTCCTGAACAGTAGAGTAGCGTAGCAGATCGGCAATGCATAATCATATCCTACAACGTTCACAGTGTCCATATGAATGCTTTTTAAGACCTTACATGATCATATCCTACATTATCATCCTCGCTGTTACGACCGCACCTACCACACTAGAATGATCATATAGTCGCTTGTTGGGCGAATAAGAATGCTTTGCGTTACCTACTTCATAAGACTACGCATTCCCGAATTACAACGTATGGGTATTAATTAGCCGTGTGCCTACATCGGCATCCAAAATCAGCCACGGACCATATTTTGATAGCTCTACCAACTTTATTTGCAAGGAGTTTTTGATTTTACAATGTTCCCCTCTCGATTTTACAAACTCTAGCTTTCCAGCATCAACTCAGAAGCGGTATATAAAATCTGTCGAGGTACTTCATTTCCCTAACTTGAATATCTTAACCATTACCTTAAGGGTAAATGCAGTCAATGAAAATTCATTGTGATCATTGATAAGGAGTTTGAAATTTGGTTAAAATTTACTGTAAACTTATAAAAAGGACGCTGAACTTTTATACATATGGAAGAAAGTCCTGAAAAAAATTAGCAACAAAAGGGGTAAAGGTGTAAATGACGCAGCGTATATGGTACTAGTAAATTAATAACTGACCTTCCCTTATCTCGTACTTCTTCCTTCCTATTCAAATTATAACTGTTTAACTCGGTTTTATGTGTGCTGAATTAATAAAAAATGAGAACTTTGTCGTTATGAGTATTTGAGTTAAAAAAGTGAGAAAAAAAAAAGAAATGATGATAGATGACTTGATATGATATAAAATATATATATTTTTGTATTTTTGTGTAAAAAAATTGTTAAATATAGAAATGTTGTAATTTGAATGAGACGAGGAAGTACTAAGCTAGAGCAGCCTTCTATCGGCAATTTGTTGATCTTTTCACACTTGTTACCTTGGTATAAACTCAATAAACTCAATGTTTTCACACTTATCATAAACTCAATGTCTCGAAGCTGCTATAAAGGTTCTCAATACCCACGAAAATACAGCTAGCAGATATCGAGCAGATAGATAAGTGCTGCAGGGCGCTTAACCTTTACCGTGATTGCTTAAACCAGCAAATAAGAGCGATTGATAACACGGTAGAAATGGAGTTTTGGAATTTAATGTTGTATCTTCTCTTAGCATGGATCACGTTCCACTTCCTGTACTCCTTTTTCAAGCGAAGCAGCTTCAGTTCGAGGAGGTTGCCCCCAGGACCTCTCCCGTTACCTTTAGTAGGAAACCTTTTGGCACTTGGAACCCAGCCTCATATAACGTTCACAGAGATCGCAAAGGTTTATGGCCCGGTGATCAACCTCAAGTTGGGCATCATAAACACTGTAGTGGTATCATCCGTCGACATGGCAAGAGAAGTCCTTCAGAAGAAAGATGCTTCCTTCTCATATCGAGCTCACTTTGATGCTGCGACACTGTTTGATCACATGAACAGATCGATGGGGCTCTCCTGCAGCCTGGACCCAAATGGCGCGCTTTGAGGAGAATGTCTGCTGCTAATGTATTCTCTAGTGGAAAGATGGATGCTAGTCAAGAAATCCGAAGGAAGAAAGTGCTAGACCTCATTTCTTCTGTCGAGGACTGTTGTCGAGCTGGTGCTCCATTAAATATAAGCCGAGCAGCCTTTAACGTGATCCTCAAATCCATGTCGACAGCATTTTTCTCCAAGGACTTGGCTGACGGAAAAGCTGAAAGTGATCAAGAATTTATGGAGCTAATGCGTGGACTGACTGAACTAGGCGGAGAACCAAACCTTGCAGATTTCTTCCCTCAGTTTGGTCTGCTTAGCATGATGGATCTGCAAGGCATTAAACGCCGCTCACGTATTCTTACCAAGAAGATGTTAAATGTTTTTGATGCGCTGATTGAAGAGCGGCTGAAGAAAAAGAAATCAATGGGTTTATTCGAGAAAAAGGATGTACTAGATGCTCTTCTTGAAGACATTACGGAATGGAGTGAGGGGAAGGACGTTGAAGAAAATACACACCCACTAGAAAGTATGACGAGTACACTATTAAAAAGGTTGGCAAAGAACACAGAGTTGTTTTTATGTATGATACCAGTAGGCGGCGAAAGTTTTGGGGAGTATAGTGAGTGTCGGAATTCGCCGCCCGTGTAGGAAACTGTCCTATCCAATTGCAAATGTCTTTCTTTCTGAGTTCGAATTCTATGTCTTAGGCATAGTACACAAAAGAAGAGTATGGCTGGCATCTCTGCTTTATGCTTTCTAGTTCAAGTGAAGTGGGTAAACCAGTCAGCAAGCCTGTTCATTCCATGCAAGCAAGCTAGCCAAGGGGGCAAAAGAGTATATGGCTTTAAAAGAATCTCCTTCCCCTACTGTCAAAGGAAAAGAAAAGATATGGCATGTATTCTTGGTGGTTGTTATGATTTTTGTGGTCCTCTTACAAGGGATCAAACGCGACAACACTGAAACGGAAGGTTGTTTCGAAAGGAAATAGGGATAGCCAGGTACCATTTCAATCGTAACTAGATCGATTCGAATTGAGAAGTGGAAATAGATTCCACATCCACGCCGGAGACTGCTAGTGCCACTAGAAAAGAAAGACCTACCGTCATGCAAAGCTCCGAGACTCTTTTCTTACAGGACCAGGTATTTACAGGATCATCGAAAATCTCTACAGAAGACGGTCCCGCATGCATACAAGGCTGCATTGGTTGCGTTCTACCCAACTCGTAAAGGGAAGACTCCTTTAATAACTCCAAAAAATGCAGTGGGAGTCCAGGAATAATAAGGAAAATTAGAAACGTTATTGGGCGGGGCGAAAGAGAGACAGACGGACAATCAAGACTTCCGCTTACATTAAAAGCGCGCCCAGGATAGTTGACTTGTCCAAAATTTCTATGGAAACTCATTCCCATATCATACAATGGGATGAGCGACAGAGAGCATCTTTAGTCCGCCTGACGTTAGAGTCATAAACTTAGAAGACATTCACATAGAGATTCCCATTGTAACCCTTATCCATGGGGATTTCAAACAGTTTAGAGACATACCGTTCATAAACTCGACATAGTTTACTCTAAAGAATTCTTAATTAATAATTCAACTGGAAGAACCAACGGGTTGGAGACTTTATGATCGATTCAAATTCCTCGTTTTCTTGCCTATTAGAATTCATTTTTACAGTTCAAACAGTGATAGACGTGTTAGCTAAAGGGAATCCCGGTTTGTTTGTTGGAATTTCTATTTTAGGTTTCGTTCGTGGACCAGGCTTAGTAGGAATCGAGATCCCGCCGATGTGTACTCTCCCATGAGCGCTGACTGAACAAATTAGATCCAGCTTATCGAATCCCCGAAGTAACCTCTTCCTATTCCACTCTTCGTCCTTCTCTGGTTTCATAGCCGAGGTCTTCTCTTTTAATAGAACCTTTTCATTGCATAAATGATGGGCACCACAAGCAGAAGCAAACAAAAGCGCATAACATAAATGATGGCACGATCCTATGTGAAGCTGATTGTCCGTCCAACCATTTCGACTTTGAACTTCCCGAATTGAGAAAGGTTCTGAAAGAAGGGCGACCTGTCACTCATCAAAAAGTGGTTCTATGGCCAATCGACGTAAGCAATCCGGGAGTGCCGAAGAAAGAAAAAACGAAGATTCTACAGTAGCGAATGGCTCTTTCTCGCCAACCCTAATCTTTCTAATTTCAATAATGGGAACCTTCGATCAAGCCAAAGAAAAAGAAAATTCACAATACTATTATAAGCTTTTCTTGTCCAATTGCAACTTCTAACTCGAATCCTTTTCCATTCACCGAGGCTGTTCCGAGACGCCGGACCATGAAAACGTTCTAATCCACCTTCCGATGAGTTTTGATGGTTGGAAACCCCCTTTCAGATCGGAAGATGGCTCAAAATTAGGGCTTTCCAAACGAGCCTTTTAGCGTCTCCGAAGAAAGACGAATTAGCACACCTCTTGTAATAGGCTCAGAAAGAGTAGATCGTCCATAATGGAGAATGACTGCAGCTGCCTTCCCACAAAGGGTGATGAGAGACCAGCCCCAGTTCTAACAGTTGTTTCTGTTATCCAGAGAGATGCGAATGCTGAGTAGAAGGGTGATATAGGAGGCCACCTAGTGAACGTTTTACATCCCTAACCCTGCAACCATCGCTACCATCGTCGAAATTCTGTAGACATCTTCCTTCTATCCGTATGTGGTCAGTGACATTCGTTTTCTCATGTATTCTTGCCGCTGTTGTCGCCAAAGTAGTTCCATCGATGTTACGAAGAAGAAAAGATCGAACGTATTGACCGGGACAAGAAATAGAGAATTGTACTCATTATGTGGGTGTATACTCTCTCTGGGGATGGCAATTTTTTCCTGTGCTGTCATCTTTCCCTGCTGCGACGACAATACAGAGTAAGCCGATGTTTTCAGCTTCAGATAGAGATGGCCAAGGAGCAGACCTCCCTTGATGATGTAGAGGCAGCTCCATTGTAAAATTCTTGTAAAGATACTAATGTTGAGTTGCAAATTCTATTTGTTCGAGAGTTTTTAATGATTTTGCTGTTGCGTCCATGAACTTTGGTATGATATGTTGGAAACCTTTGGTGGTGGCCCGTGACAGCAAATTGGGTAGTTCACACAGTTATTATGGATCAGTTGATGAAACTCGTCCTATATTCCTATGTGCTTCTAGTTGAGATCATTAGGACGGAGGGAGATACCGATCTCCCTAGTATAGCAACTCATGGGAATGATGATGTTGCAATAGCATGGAGAGATGGAAGAACAAAACCTAAGTTGTCATGGCCAATTTGATCTCTTGGTATTGATATAGTAGTTATGATTTCTCGAGTTGGAATTGTATTATTGTGGTCAAGGAACTTATGAATAAGAGCGAGCGTAGAAGGGGAATAGAAAGAAAATGAATCATTGACTTGGGATGGATTTACGACTGTCAAGAAGCTATAACATATGCTTCTGTGTCAATTTAGTTGATGTCATCATTTAGGCTTCAGTGCATCCATCTGCGAGACTCTGAATGAGGGCTACGATTAATAATCAGAAAATTGTGAACTATTATCATCCAATAGAGCTATACCATGTCTGATGCTCGAGATGGAAATCGAAGAAAAGAATTCATTTCCTGATAGTCAGACTTGTATCCCCTGCTATTGCCTGCTGACTTGAGAAGTGTATTTGTAGTGGGTTGATAAAATTGGAGGAGTTGAAAAACTCGGATCTCAGCTTCTAAAGAGAAGGAAAGATGAGAAACTGCAAGCTTTCGTTACACCAAAGGTACATTGCATCCATTAGTATGCTTTGCTTTTTGATCACTCCAATTTGATCTCTTGGTATTGATTACCATGATCAATTGTCTATTTTTATTCCCTTTTCCCTCTCCCACCTTTGGGGTTGCTTTCATCAAAAGCTAATGCTACACTTACTAAAGAGATTCTCAGTTTCCTTGACCTCTAATTGGGGCTTCGGCACATGTGTTGTTGTTTAATGTGTGCGTAGCGCAACTAGTGGGTTTTTTTTTCCCCCTTCAACAGCAAACAATCGAAGCATTACTTGAATCTGGATACTCGCTTATCGAAGAACAACGGCTGATAATGTCTAAAAACATCATAAAAAACAACTTTAAATAATTTAAAAATATAAAAAATTATGAAATAATCTTGAAATGATTTTAAAACACTCAAATTAAAATGAAAATAGCACATGAAAAACATTGACAACTAGGTCGAGTTCTCCAACTCCATATCTTGCGATTTGGTGCTATACTGCTATGTATTTTCCCAACCCTTTTCTGTCCCTTCAGTTTCTCTGTTGATTTGTTCTGTGCATATAACAATGCTATAAGATCTATTCATTTGTCGAGAATATATCATTCCTGGTGGACTCTCTACCGCTCTTTCGGCCTCGTCTCCTTTTATTTTCGTTGCGCTTTAGAATATCTGTGGTCGTACTGTCGGCAACTAGCCCTTTTAATAAAGGGCAAACACTTCTCTGTAGACTCGTTTTCCCTTTTTGCCTTGGGATTTTCGTGTGTCTGTCTATGACAATTGCGTCTTACTAATAAAGCCAAGTCTAACGCTGAGGTGATCCCGTGCTCCTTTTCAATGTTGAATGTGAAAATGAAAACGGTGAAAGGAAAGGACACATTCAACTGGAAAAAGAGTACGGATTGTGATCCCTGAATGTTGTGTCGACCATTTCATTGCTCCATGGCTGACGAAAACTTTGCACAGGTCGATTACAAAGAATGACTCAGGATGTGAGTGTTGTAACGGAAATTTACGAGCATAGTTGGTAAAAACTAGTATTTCGTATATCTCATCCATGCCCAACTCAACCAGCAATTCTAGTCCGCAAACATCATTTGTGGAAATATCTAAACAAACACCACACATAGTTTATGAATAATGCCATCGATTACATCAAATTCAGCGGTTATCACTATCAAAATTCGGTCGTGTGACATGAGTGCTGAACATAATAAATCCATATCAAGCTTTATAAATTATTATCAACATGGCTCCACTTAACAAATTAAAGCCTAAAACGATGGATCACCGCACACACATACATACACACAAGCGAGTGAATTTATCGATCAATGACGAAATCCATATCAAATCACTCTCACGTGTCGCTCTCAAGCACGTAATCTTTTTTCACTCTTCTCTTTTTTTTTTTTTCAATTTTTTAAAGTGGATCCACCCAGCACGTGCGTTGCCGACACTTTATGCAAAAAATTAGGAGAGAGAACATCCTCGATGACTTCTTCTTGTTCATACGCCTCTCAAATTTGTGCGATTGTTCAGGGAGCGTATTAAAGTGTATACAGTATGGGATGTCTATGCTAGTGGATGCATTTTTCATCAAAAGTCGGTCGGCTGATGGTTTTGGTGAACGTCTTTGTCTGTATTTCGTACGATCACTATACTCGCAAGTAGACATATATGCATGTGTATATATGTAAGGTATAGTACATACCATTTGTATATATACGCGTGTAATTTTTCCTTCATGTCACGTCAATCTCATCTGTACGATAAATATGTGCGGTTTAAACATCTCCTCAATACTCTCCAGAAACACGATCAGATTCGGATAAGATATACATAATCTGTTATTTATTTATATGTTTTTTTTAACTTATAAAAATTATAATAAATTAATTATATATATGTGTGTGAATTTTGATTCGTATCACGGGAGGTTCAAATGAGTTTTTTTTTTAAATTTTCGTGAAATATTAATGATATTTTTTATTACGTAATATCATCTATGTTAAAAAAATTAAATTTTATGGTATCTAATGATATAAAAAATCAAAATACATACAAAATAATATCAAAAATCAATGCGTTTAATTTTTATGTGACGAAGGAAGTATAATGGAACTACAAAAGATATACTTCCTTTATCCTATAATACTTACAATCATTTGATAAAATTTATATGTGTTGAATTTTGATGAAATTTAATAAAAAAATATTTTTTAAAGATAGTGGAATTGTTTTGAAAGAAGTAGATTGACAATAGATATACTTTAATAAATCATGATTGATTTAATTTTTTTTAGATTAAATACTTTCCAAAAAGATAAAAATAATAAGTAAATTGAAACTATAAAAAAACAAAAGATATATAAATTAAAACGGAAAAGTATTTCTTATGAAATCGACCCATCTAAACAATACAAAAGTACTTTGATTGCGAAGAGTTCAGTCGAGAAAGAAGTTGTTCGCCGGCCAATAAACACGATGTCAGCAATATTCTGATCAGAAACCAATAAAACCGAAATCCAAATACCAACAAGAATAAAAGGTTGAGGGGGGTGGAAGTTGGGACGAGGGGTGAGCACTGAGCACAGCAGCATTGGCATATTCGGTCCCCCTCTCCTCTCTCCCCCGATCTCTTCGCTCACCTCACATCACACCCCCACACACCCACACACACACACTCTCTCTCCCCCCCACTCTCTTCCTTTTAATCATCTTTCTCCCCCTTTTGTTCACTTCACTTCATCTCATCTCCATAATCAATTGCCTCATCTACCCATTTGTCTCCTCCTTCTCCCCCTCTCTGTTTAATTTGTTCGTTGTTGTTTAATTGGTGTGTTGGTACTTGTTGCCTCAGATTCAGGGCTCTTGGTTGCTCCCTTCAATGCTCATCCGTTGCATTAGTCGCTGGTGTAATATTTGATGATACACTGAACAACAAAACAAGATAAACAAGAGTGAGATATCAACAATAAAAGGAGACGAAAGAGGAGGGAGAAAAAAAAAAAAAAAAAAGAGAGGAGAATGATGATGATGAAGTGGTGGGAGAAGATGGTGTTCCCTGTTCGCCGCGCCTGGACTTCGATATCATCCCGTGTCAAGCCTCCCAGATCTGGTCAGTCATCACCACTACCACTCTTATTACACATAACAAGTTATTAACCTTAGAGGAGACTTCTATATGTTGCGTTTTTAAAAAAAAAAAGTTTACAGTAAGATCTATAGGATCTATTTGATGGGTGTTACAATATTGGAAGCGGTCCGGTCGATGTAGTTGGATCTCGGTGTCACAACGATGAACGAACCTTCCAACACACGTACGAATTTTGTTTAGAGATTGATTGGCTTGAGTTATTGGTAGAGTTGGATTCTGACCAGTATTTTCATAGAATTGGATCAAACAAACTAGATGGTATTAGTTGTTGTACGCCAACAAAGAATTTGTTCATGGTGTTACATGGGATTGGTTACTTGCATTAGACGACATCATTATCCTTTGTCTTGCACAATCGTGGTGTATCAACTAGTATCAAAGGATTGGTGAATATATAAAAATCGTATCGGCATGTAGATTGTAAAACCCTCGATGTGCCGGCACTAGGCCGGCCACCTGCAGACAAAGACCATAATCGTTGTGTAAGAAGAGAAAATCTTGCTGTTAACAATACTGAGATTAATCCTGAGATGTTGGCGACGGTGTGAGATTTGGCACGGATAGGTATTAGTCTACTCACTCCTTTGGTGGCGATCCGATAGCACGGATAGGTAGTAGTCTGGTTAATCCTGTGAATTGTGTGACAGGTAATGGACTTCTGAAGCTGTGCGAGGATGTGGAAACCTGTGGATACCAAGATGTGCAGGTGATGTGGGAGATGATCAAGAGATCCGAGTCGTCGTCGTTGTCTCATACTTCAAAGCGCAAGCGACGACCCTTATGGAGGAACTTCGCTTGGTCAAACCAGAGGAATGCTAGCAGGACAACTCTTCCAACATGAGACGACGATCCCGATCGACAGGGGCTTAAGGCTGTGATTCCGTGCCAACCATTTGCGACTATTGTTCCATTACCGAGATCATGGATCAGGTTGAATAGTAGCCAATGGTTGGCTCGGAATCACTTCACCCCCTCGATGTAGTCCTGTGTTAATCTTACTTCCTGTATGACAGTGTTGGCAATCTGTGTGTGTGTGTGAAGCTTCACCATCCAAAACTGCGTTGGATTCAGTTTCTGATAGATGAAGTTGCTAATGTGGTTAACTCTTGGTTACTTTCTGTTTCCGGTATGTACATGAATATGTGGTATCAGAGGAACGCCTAAGAACTGGCTATTCTGTATATAGTTCCCGGTCTGCTACAAAACTATAGAACAATTTTCATATATGCTGTTAGTGAATAGGAGTTTGTGTGGTTTATATAATTAAAAAAATATTCCTAAAAAGATTTTATCCCAGAAAAATTTCCTCAGTCGCATATTTTTGTAATGGATATTATTATGCATCAGTGGCTGACACTCCTCTCCATCTTGTATAAGATTGATATTAAGAGAAGCAAACATTGAGCTCTCATTTGCATAGAACCATAAACAGAATTTCAGCCCCATTCACCAGATTATGTTATGAGATTGTCAAAGCTTCTGCATCTATTCAAATGTTCCACGTTCAAATAAAGCCAGTCTCCCCATAAAAGAACGAACATTGGGAGAACCAACAGAGGAGTCCGCCTTCAAATCAACGACTCCCCGACTACAAAGATACAGAATTCAATTAACTATCCCAATAATTCAAGGAACATCAATTGTTAGCAGTTACCAAAGCCAATTAATCTTCGTTATCGTTTTCGTCTGCGTGCTCCAGCAAGTAGTTAGCAGCCAATTGCTCATTTCGATCGCACGCTAAGAATGCCTCGATGACGAGCCCTCTATTGAACCCCATTGCCTCCAACTAAATCACAAGAGAAGTTGAAGTTAAGTGCCAAGCGATCATGAAGACCATGCATAGAAACCAAATTTAGTAGTAAATGAATACCCGCTCAATGGCCTCCTGCTCTTCCTGTGTGACGCTAATGGCGTGAGGCATATCTTCATCAGGCTGATCAAAAAGATCCCTGATAAGAGTGCTAAACAGCGTCAATATTCCATCATCTCAATGCCTCAAGAAATCAATACGTCCACAAGTTCAGCCAAAACACTTCTACGTGACTCATAGGTATCACTATCTAAACAATCGGTATTAAAGGGCTCATGTGTTCTGTTGGCTATTGCATTGACTAGGAATTCTCTGGCAGCCGTTTAAGAAGCAAATAACTCCTCCTTCAAGGGTATGTAGAGAGAACCCCCCTAAACCAGTACTACCTGTCCGAGCCATACCCCAAGTACACAAAAAAGTATGCCACGCGAGTCCAAAGAGTTACTCACCTGAAGCAAAGGTCAATGAAACAAGACCAGTAGGCTCAACAAAGAGAAAGTACAAGTAACAAGCTAGACTAAGCACAGCATGGCCAACGGTGTAGCAGCATAACTCTGACTCTTATCCTTTGTATCATAAGAAAAAATGCAGGGAGCACACTACATACCCTTCTGAACCATCAAGAGGTTCATTTAGAAGTTGAAGAAATTCGGCATGGTGATCCTGAATCAATCTCAACATGTTTGGATTTTGTTTCCCCAGCTCCTGAAGCATGGGCTGTTTCAAAAAAAGCGCATCAAATTTCAACACAAACAGAATTGGATAAAGAGCAAGAAACTTGTGCCATTTCCTGGGGTTAATAACTAATCCAAAACAAGGGCATAACATTTAGACAAAAACCTGTAAAATTTGGGGATTGGTTTGCACCATGGACCTTATAGCCTGAAACTGAAAATGGACAAAAAAAAAATGAACAAGAAAAAGCATTATCAAAGAAAGGATAAGTGGATATTCAATCAAATGGTAGCAGAAAGTTTTAATAAACCAACAAGAAGATCTTAAAAACAAGAGAAGTGGATATTAAAGAAGTTGAAGCATTCTATATCCAGTTCCAAAAGTAACCAAGGCATGCACATTCGCATTGAATTGACTGTGGCAGCAAGATAGCTGCTACCCCTTGCCAATGGCCATCAAGCATAAATCAACCTTCCACAACCATTTGATGGCCTCACACACCGGTGGACATAAGAAACAAAAAGGAGAGGAAGTCTACCTGTTCATTATTCCTAAGAAAATCAAGAGAACCGAATCCATCCCCAGCAGCATCAGAAAGATTTTCCTGACAAGCAGCAGAGACAATGTAACAGGCTGGTAAGCATTTATTGACAACAGAACCGCCAGTTACCTGAGGAAACATATTGAAAGGAGAAGAATTAGGTGCCCCAGAAGCAGGTGTAGAAGCGCCGGTGCCAGCTTCATGGACAGAGTTCGACCTTGTCGTAGGAAACTGAGGCACCGGCTCAGCAACTTCAGTTGTAGGCGGAATTCCCTGAAATACGAGGGATAAGTTGTTAAGTTCACAACAAAATCAGAGAAACAGCATCGATAAATCGAGGGCCTACAGAATACAAATAATCCACAGCTCGCTCCGGGTTGTTGTAAGCTGCCCGAAGTGCACGAACAACTGTTTCCCTATCCCAACTGCCACCACCCATATCCAATAGATGCTGAACAGTCTGCTCAAGGTTACTGCCAACCACTAAACTTGAAGCAGCTCGACCATAGGTATCAGCCGAGACACTGCAAAACATATTACTCTGACAAATTAGAAAACTTTTAAACTAGTAATATCAAAATCTCAACTCCCAACACCAGTAAGGGTTAGCAAGAGCTTATCGCCCACAGCTAAGGAGAGGTCAAACACAATGACTAAAAGTTAAAAATCTAGCCAGGACTAAGTAAATAGCCAATCAGACCAACGTGGCATATTCCTTGACTTGACGTCAACTTCCTACTTCAATATTCCCTGTTTAGCAGCCTATTTATTGCCTTAACCAAACAATCGCCGCCACTTGGCATGAAACCTCATGCTTTTAAAGCAATAAATAGTACCTGGAAAACGAGTCTCTGAGATGTTTATACGGCCGTAAAAGCAATAAACAGGCTCATGGCGATCTAAATAGGCTCATCTTACAAACCAAAAAGGCCTAAGTGACAAAGTGAAACTCACGGCTCATGTGTACGAGTCTCTGGAGGGGGAACAACTCTAGGATTAGGAACTGGTGCAGTAGTAGATGCGGACTGTCATGCAATGTAGACCATGTCAATGCCAATAAATTATATTTAGATCCCAAAAAAGATGTTCAGTTTGACAACAACAAAGCCACACTAGAATACCTGGTTAGCCAACGTGCCAGAGGATCCTGAACTTTTGCTCTGCATAGAGTAGATCATGAGAGATACAGAAACAAGATTATCATTCTTTATCAGTGAAATTTTCATATTGCCGATGACAAAAAAAATGCATCTGTATCACAAATTCAACCATGAATTCGGAAAGCAAATGCCAACTTAAGCATTGAGGACGAAATCAATTGGTAACCGGAAGTAATTATTCGAGAAAAACTACCAGAATAAATTAAGATCACAAAGTTCAGACCCTGAGATCTTAATACTGGATACAGAAGGGATAAAAAAAAAATTCAGCATTCTTGTTGTTGTATAGACAATGTCAGTGAGAGCTTGAACTGAAACTTGAAGTTAGAAGGGTCAGCTTACCTTGCTGAGCATGACAACAAGGAAACCATTTTCAGTAACCTTGTTATCTAACAATGTTGTTTCATCTTTCAAGACCTTTCCATTATGAATCAGTAACTGTTGCCCACAGGGGTAGTTGTCTTTGCCTTGCATATCTTCAATATTTTTTTTTACTGCCATTATCTTCATAAAAATGAAAGTTAGTACTATGACATCACAAATGACTTTCATCTAAGGAGTCAATGATACAAATAGAAACAGACATATTAGACTATGACGTCCATGACTAGCACATAGACAAATGAAAAAGGTCGTGCAAGGATTATCGTTGCAAGAGCAAGAGTGAGTAGTATGGCAATGACAAGACGCAAAAATATGGCCTTAATGTTATACGAGCTTTTATAGCATAATTGCGATGATGCAAGATCTCAAAGAAATGCTTGGTGAAATGAAATCATCAGATACTTCTTTAGTTTTGGTAGCTGAGCACTAATCTATATAGCATTCACCAACACAAATCATCCATATTAAAATGAACCAAGGGACAATCTCAGAAGTGGGAAGTGGGAAGACTGATTATTACAAGCACCATGTATAGCATCGATATAAAAGTTACCAGAAACCCATATTAATTCTTTGCAGAAAGAAAATAGGGTTATTCATTCGGTTATTTGAACGATCTCATTTATACATCCATAAGTGCCAACTGCCAACCACCTGCTGATTACTTCAAGGCCAATCTTAGCAGATTAACTAATTGGTCTGATCTCCAAAATCATACTCAAACTGGTTGTTAAACAGCTAATCAGCTAAGTACTCAGCGATCAATGAACCGTGTAAAAACTCACAGCATCCAACTCACTGATCTATTCCATAATCCTAAGACCAAATTCATCAACCCCATCCCACCCCACCCTATAGTGAGCAAAGAGAATCGCAAATCGATCCCTCAAATCGGTCCAACGGAACGAGGCAAACCTTCAATCCATATCTTCAGTCCAACAACTAAACTACACTACACTGTAGCACCAAAAGGCTTCATGTTTCATACAAGTGATCACCATCCAATACATCCACACTCACAATCCACACAAAACAAAGCCTGCAACACCACGCAAATTCAACAACAAAATCAATAAACACAAATTACCACAAAAATCGCAAATCCAGAGTCGCCAAAAACAGTTAACAAACAAACTCAAATGGGGGAAAATGAGAGAGGAGACTGACTGTGTCGGAGGGCTGAACCCTAATCTCGAAATGGCTGCCTTTCAATGTCTTCACTGTCAGATTCATCATCGTTGATTTGGGATTTTCGAAGAAAGGGGAAAATTCGATTTCCGAGTAGATTAAGTTGCGGAGGAAACCCTAGCAGATGAAGGAAGGAATCCTCTTTCGCGTCGACGACACCGCGGGCACGCAAAGCTGCAGCCGAACTAAGTTTTCCTCTTGGCTTTTACCCTTTTTCCTCCTTCTTTCTTTCTTTTTGTTTTTTGAAAAAATAATATTTAATTCTTTTAAAATATATCATCCTTTAAAATTTAAAAATATACGCTTTAATAATAATATGATAAAATAAAATTATATTATTTTCATACGAGATCATATTGAATGAGTTCATAAAAGAATCATCGATATATTCTTTATTGGTTTTTAAAAAAAAAAAGACTTATTTTGACACAAAACAACATTTTAAAAAATAAAAATAAAATTATTCATATATTTTCAAAATTTAAAGGGTTCTATATCATTGGCAATAGATAAGGGGATTTTATCCTCTTTCTTTTTTCTTTCAAATGTGTGAGTAAGTTGTAACCTACGCCCTTTCCATTGTAATTACTTTCAAACCATTCTCGATTCAGAGAGTTTATTGCTAAAACAATGTTTAGAAACCGAAACGGTGTCTGTTAAATCAAACATAAGAATCAGCCGATTCAGTTGATCCTGGGACCATGACTGTTATCTTGCCGTTCAATTATAGTGGGATGGAACATCAGGGGAGCAGCAGAGGTATAATCTTGGGTTATATTGACTTTCACATGCAATCAGCAGCTGAAGTACATGGATCACATTCAGCAACCACAACGGACACTTTGTCGTTTACATCCCGCAACATCAACATTTCTTTTACACACTTCAAACCGAGCATCCAACACAAGTCAACAGACATCAAGCATCTATGTCGTTACTTATGAACTTGATTACATGACTGATCAAAGCATTGCCAAGGCGGCTCCTGATAATGCTGTAGCTGAGCTGATCTAGAATTCCCTGTCCGGGAACATTATAGGGGAGACCAATGACCATATGTACAATGCTGCAGTTGCCCATCCGGTGATGATCCGGACCCACACGGATGGCCACCCGACGTCCACCGGCTTGCCGCTTCCGCCCACAGAGGTGGTCCAACCGGTTAGAAGCATCGCGGAGTACATGCTAGCCAGGGAGAAGATCAAGTGGAAGAAGGAATATGAGTAGCTGACTGGCTTGAACTCCTTTTCCTCGCCATCTGACTTATCAAGTGGGAGCAACGGCTTTTCGCCACCTTCAACACCAAAGAAAAGCCACAAATAGTGAGAGCACTATATTAGCTTTACGATATTCTCTCAATGTTCAATGATCGAAGATCATCACAGCATTTTTTAGAAGCGCAAATCTTTCAAGAAACAACATCCAAACCACAAGGGGCATCAATATCGGGCCAACGCTAAGTTTACTCTAGGAAAAAAAAAGAGAAGAAAAGAAACCACAAACTTTCCTAGCTAGTACTAGTTTTGATGGAGGTGACTTTGATAGTAACTCCGGATAAAAAGACGTTAAAGAAAGTAGCTCTAAATCTAAAAAGAGGATATCAACAATGTTCAGTTATACAATCAATTCATGGACATGTTGACAGGAAGCGGTAATCCATCATCATATGCTCACACATCCTTCTTATCCTACATTGACATTAAACTGCTGCTGGCAAGCTAGGATCCATAAGTGTGAATTTCAGAGGTCATCTCAAACAATAAATCACAGCAGGAAACATGAATATTACCCATATGCAACAAAAAGGATCCTTGAGAACATGAATGGACAAAATCCAATTTGTTATCCAACAAATGAGAAAACAAACAAAATGCTTTCCCACCATGCTAACCTGCACGAGGTGAACTTGGCGGAGATAAGAGGGTTGTAGAGGAACCAGCACGAACAGCAGAGTACACAACAGATAGAACAGTAGTGAGCAAGCCAAAGGAGAGAGTGCTAGTGGAAACAGCTTTGGAATGCTTGTGAAGTCCATTGCATTCATAGTCCCTAGGTTCACTGGCAAGTCCAGTGTAGCACAGGTACATGCAGTACAATGATATAACTGATGCAGGCAAGATGCTTCCGTTCACCTATATTACAAGAAACGGTTAACAGGGCTAAAAGCTCAATCAACATGTTCTATAATATCATCCACTAAAACACTATCACCTATAGGCCTGGTGAAATGAAAAAAATATTTACTGGACAAATAGCCATTACCATAATTCAGTTCCTGCTAACTATCAGGGGGGAAAAACAGTTTCTGCATCATAGAACTATTACAGAAGTGGCATATAGCCATAGATATGCTGCACAGGTTTGATATCTCATACCCTCTTTTCCTTGCCTTTTTTCAAAGTTCCCAAACCTCAAGGCCAAATACCTCTGTTCCATACATCTTTCCCACGCATCTCAATACATAAACAACTTTCACTATGGAGTATTCATACTCGCTCAAGAACAAAAATTGGATGGGTGTCACCTCATTGACCTCCTTCAGCATATTTCCTAGCTCAAACCCATGCTCAATATCTATATAGCTGAAGTAATGCATTATCGAAGATATAACATATCGATTTGTGAGGTGACACTGTGAATATCCATCCTCTACCAGACCCCACTTTAAGAGGGAGCCATTGGTATTGGGTAAGTTAAGCTGAGTTGTATATCTTGAGCAATGTTGCATGTCACTTTATCCTTTCACTCAGAAACCAATGTACTCTTCCTCTACCTTTCCGACTCCGACATCTTCTTACAACCTTTTGATCAGGTAAACAAACCCTCAGAAGGCTTTTGAACTCACAAGTTCCCATAGCACAAACTTCTTAAAATTTCCTTTAATTCCAACTAATGATGATTGTAAATAAGACCTAGTTAAAACCACCTCTGACTTCTCGATCTCAAACTAAGGAGAAGGCCCTTCCAATGATGACAAGTTTGACAATAGACTCTCTTGCGCCAGTTAATATCCTCTTCAAACATAATAACGCATTCCAAATTGTCCTTGATGCACTACATATGGCCCAGATCCTCAGTTTTCATCTTGTGTTTTTGCCGATAAAAATATTCATTTATCCATCCTTTGTGTTATGATGATTCATACGACACAAGCAAAGGATTCAAAACAACATGATGGATAAACTTACCGCTGGGTGAAGAGCCACTATTGCAAAAACAAAAGCAAAAATAAGCGACATGACGATGAAAAAGGTATTAAGCCCACAATCTTCTCCAGCTGGCGTAAACCAGTGAAAGAGAAGTCCTGAGAAGGCAAATGCTCCCACGTAGCAGACTAGTGAAATAACAAACAAAGCGATGTACCTACATAAAGACCAAAGAACAAAAATTATCCTCTGAATTATCACTACAAGAGAGAAGTTTTATCTTCCATTTAATGTTGATGTTGGTATCTTTTTCAGAGATGGGCACTAACCAAAACTTCTCATCATATCCAACCCATGTATCATTCCAACGATGAACAAAATCCAGCAATAGAACAACTTGAATAAGCAGGAACAATCCGGAGCCGAACTTGGAGGACGTCTCTGGGGGAACATGGGAATCATGAGTAAGTAACCCAGCAAGACAATAATAGATGTCAATGAATAAGCTCAAAGAAAGAGGTGAAGAACTCATCAATTGTTGAAGGTTTCCCTTTATACGGTGAGCTTAAGATATTAACACCACAATAACGAGAAACCAAGGAAAGAGCCAGTTTCCAGGTGTCTTCTTCTAGTCACAGCTATCCTTCGCAATGAAAATCCAACATGTTCATGGCTAACACCAAACAAAGTAGAGTTTCATACAAAATGGCCTAGGACTTGGGATGTGATAATAAACAAATCTAACTTTTTTTTTCCCTCTAAAATGAAATTGTTCTGAAGAAAGTAATCACATATAGCAAGTTCACTAATTTAAAACCGACAAAAGAAGCCAAACATTTTTTTTTGTATTAATAAAATTAAGAACTGTACTCAGATCTTATTATATTTAGAAAATCAGAAAAGACGAGAAGCAAAAAAACTTACCATACAACGAAATCGCTTCATTTGGAAGGAAGAACATAAACACCACAACAAGGCACCACGAAATCGTCTTCATCATCCATCCACCATGGTGGATGCTATCGCGAGGATCCCTTTGGTTTTTCACACCAATCATCAGGACAGCAAGAGTAGTGAAAAACAAAAAGTTCCCCAGGCTAACTCGTAGCACTGCATCAGTTTCAAACCACTCCTTGCTCGGAGTTTCATGAAAATGGTTGATCCCTGCATGGCCAATGAAAAGAAACAAGATCCGCAAGTCTTAATCCCAGATGATTTCCCTTGCTCCCTAAAACATATATCACGTGTGTACATGCCATTTTAAGTAATCTCACGCGGCTAACTAAGGAAAATATGAACCGACGAACCACTTCCAAAACAATGAGTCATATGTAGACACCCTATGAAAGCTCAAAGCATATTCACTAAGCCAATAGAAATGACTATAGCAAACTGTCTCAGAGAAACTACTAAGGAACCACGGAAAGAAGAAAAAGGATTCCTCGGAGACAATCCGTGACATAGCAGTTGATGTAACATAAAGGAGATCAAGTAAATCAAGTGAGGTTAAGTAGCGCTGGCAATTCTGGCTATGGAAGTCCTCATGATGCTCTGGGGATCACATGTTGGAAATTTGACTATATGAAATGAATGATTTTGATAAGGGACAGATAATATATCAGAATATAAATGGTTTAACCAGTTGAATGCATTGTTTCTCGATGTTTTGCTTAGATTAACATGATCAAATTCATACTTTCGCCTAACGATCACCAAAAACATCATAGGCACCAATCTTCCCTAGAATCTCTCACTTTCCTTTCTAGCTTAATCATCCCAAAAAACAAAAAATAATTCTAAACAGGTTAGAATTCAATCACGCCGCAACAACCACGACCCCGATCACCTTTCACCGCAACCAACCAAACATGTCAACAAACAACAAAAACAACATTCATCCAATATATCACCACTCCCAACAGCAGAAACCCCTTACAAGGAATCTTCTCGAGAAGCGGAGCGGCGACCTCGCGGAGAACCCACGCAACGATCAACGACAGCGCGAACAGGCCGCAGTACGCGATCCTCGCTGACCGGCGACTTATCCCCGACACGGCCGTGGTACAAGCGTTGCAGGCGCAGGAAGCGCAGCATGATGCCAAACAAGAAGCCGCCCACATCGCTTGTAATCCTCCTCGATTGCTCAGCTTTTTCTAGGGTTTATAGCTCTCAAAACCTTCAACATGAAACAAGAAGATTATGATCGATTTAGATAAACTATATCGAAGAAAAATGGAAATTGGGGAGATTATTTGATGGATACGAATCGAATCGAACCTTGATTTGGTGGGTGAAAAAGTGGAGAGGAGCAGAGCAGCTAGGAGACGCGAATTGGTTTGCGGATCAATCGAGAACCGGTGAAATTTGTGACGTTTTTGGATCGTCTCTCTGCTTCTGCGAAGGGATTAGTTTACGTGCAACTATGGTTTCGCATGCACGTGATGACAATTAAAAATTAATTTTGGATTAAAAAGCGGCGTTGTATGACGATAATTTCAGGGACACGATTGTGAAAACAATAGCCCATCTTCTTCTAAAAATTATAATAATATATTGATTTAAACTAAATATTAAAAAAATATTTAGATTGTGAAGGTAAGTGAGTGAAATTGTAAACAGATATAAAAAAAATAATGATGAACGAATTGATGTGATATAAAATATAAATTTTTTAAATTTTTTTATCTATTTAAGATTATTAAATATAAAAATGCGTCAATTTATTTGGGATATTTATTTTTAATAATACAATTTATTTAGGATGAAGAGAGTATTTATCATTGTATCCTTTATCCATATTAGGGAAAAGGAAGTGTATGTTAAGTGAAAAATAAATGATTGAAATTAAACGGTAAAAATGAATGGTTTAGATTAAAAGAAAACATTTTAATCTCAATTTTTTATTTATATTGTTTTAATCTTAACCGTTCATTTGTTACTAGACACACTTATAATTTATGTTAAATTATTATATTTTTTCTTGATAGATTTCGATATTAGATAGTTTGTCTTTTGTTATCGTAATGGTTTGATATTAAATTGGTTCGACACGAAAAAGAAATTGTGTAATTAGATATCTATTAAATTATATTTCTATTTTCATCATATAATTAAGAAGGCATCTCTGTCTTATTTTCAATGACATATTTATCACATGGTATATATTTTCTCAATATCATTTTAGCATATGTTAGTGCTTTTATCCTTCTAAACATGTCCTCAAAACATCAAAGTTTTGTTTTTGCTTAGTCTTAATTGCAAAGTGTTGTTTTAATTTCATTTAAGCAAACAACCTATGGGATCAATCCAATACAACTCATACTATCATACTCATCTTATACTCGATGTATTTATATTGTGCTTAATTTATAAGTGATTCAACTTAATTCTTATCATAAACATTTGACTCTGATACCAATCTATATCGCCCTGACCTTCCTAATCTTTTAATAGGAATCTACGTGGAATTACTATCACTGGGCTCAACGTCTTAAATAGACAAAAACTATACTTACTATCTTAATCATAAGAATTAAACTAAGTTCACTTATACCTCATTAGTTTAAAAATTTTGATGCATTGAATTATAACTCAGAATATCACCTTTGTAATGAAATTTACATCTCTTTTAAAGATCAAAATATATTTCAAACATAAGTTACATCTAACATCAAATCTTAGATCTAACTTTTTCTTCAATTCTTGTTCTAGTAACAAATAGAAGAAGAATGACACGGAAAACAGTAACCATGAGCTATAAGAGCTCAATAACGTGTCGATCCCCTTATCAGGGGGTTACACGAGAGAAAACGGTAAGAAAAAAAAAGAAAAAAAATGATCACTTGGATCCTTTGATCCAACACTCTATAATTATCATGTCAATTTGACATTAACAATTATCATCATAAGCACGTTATTGAGCTCTCCGAATCCTATAGTAAAATTCAATACTCACCGTCCTTAAGTGACGAGTAACTTCTCCGAATCCTATAATATAATAGGATACACATATTAAGTCATACATTTGTTAATGATTGTTCACGTTATGGAGTTAAACATATTTGTTCATACTTTTCTAAAAAATCGTCATAGTAATATTATCTGGTGGTGTCAACCTTTAAGAAAAGTTTTTGACACTTATTTTGATAGTATATGATGATTATTTTATTTTATTATCATCATTACAGATGTTTGTGAATATTTAAAATTGTTCGTTGATGAAAACATTTCATTTTCGGATTTTGTGCAATATGATCTTTCGACACGTTTAAATCTATAATTTTTCGGATACACCTCCAAAAATTATTTTGTAAAATTCAACATAAGATAGATTTCATAATCTTTCTATTGAATAAAAATTTCTATCAGAAAACCTTACCAATAATAACAGTTTATTCATCCAATTTTATATTTTCTCCTAAATCAGATAGTTTGACTTTTTTTTAGTAATCAGCTCATAACTCCTTACATACGACTTCAAATTTGAATTTTTAAAATATTTTAAAAAATTAGATTTGAAAGACTTTCTATTGATATAAGGCTCGTTTTCTAACTTTTTATGTGTAATTTCAGATCAAGTCACAAAATCAATCCCTGTAACAACGTTTTGATTTATATCTTGAGATTCAGAATTACAAATCATAATCTATAAAATTTATCAGAAATTAAATATGTGAGTCTTTAACATATATTAAAATCAAATTTTATCACAAAATCTATTATATTTTTATAGAATTTTTAATCTCTCTGATCAAGAATCTCACATTTCCTCATCTTAATCAATGACGACGAGACAAGCTTCAAAGGTCGAGGACTTGAGCCATGCTAGATGTTAGTTGGTGATGCCGGACCTTGGTAGTTTTGTTCCTTTTCTTGAATCCAAGAAGAGATGGGATTAAGAGGAGATAGACTTGATGAAGATGTTGCAAAATGAAAATGAATGGTGATGTGAATATATGTAGAAGGAGTGATATGAGAAATGGGTGAAGTGGTAGATGGGTGAGAGGGTAAGGTGGTAGCGGCAGAGGGTATTTTAAAACAAAAAGGATGATAAGTTTTTTATGTTTATGTTTTAAGATTTAATTTATCCGTATTTGATATATTTTTGTTATGATATCGATAAAAAAAATTTATAACTTTGTCAAATAATTTATGATGTTCAATAATTTACTATTTTTGTTATTTATTGTGATAATAATTTATCACGAATTTTTCGGATATTATAATTATGTAAAGTGTTCCGTGTGATGCTATCACTTACTTGATGATATCAATAATTTTGATAAAGGATTCACAAAAGATATCATAATTTTTTTGTTATTTCGCAACAACACTCGTATCATTTTTAAAATTATTTATTTTATTGTAATGAATAAGAGTTGAATTAATAAAAAAATGATCCAATAAAAAACAAAGTGCTTTTTATTTTTAAAAGGTTATGGTTGATAACATAGTCGATATTACATGGTCGAGAAAATATTGGTATATCAAACTGATAACGTGGTCCATATTACAAGATGAATTTTTGTAAGGTAATGCTTGATCATACACAAACCTACCTCCTAAATCAAACTTTATGAGGAGAAATCACCCTATATCAAAATCCCCTTGTTATTTTATGATCAGGGGAAACACTTGTTGGGTTTTTCGATAACTAGTTGCGGAATACTGAAAACCTAACAAGAGACGGTGCTATTCTGTTGGAAGTTAGAGAAGCAACCACAATGACACAGACACCAGATTTAACGTGGAAAACCCTCCCATGTTGAAGAGTAAAAAACCACGGGACGCACACCGACAAACTACGCTACATCAGCAAACAAGTACAATTGTTCTTCTCAAGTTGTTAGACCTAAAACTTGAGGCATACACAAGGAGTAGTAATGAAATGCAGTAGGGATAACAGCAATAGAAATTACCCGTTCCAAAATCCCAATTTCATCAAAAAACCTGCTTCTCTGGAATTGCAAGCTGTGCCACTGCTTTCGTACTGTAAACTGAAACTTGCTTTTGCACTGTAGCTGAAAACCTGCTTTTGCACTATAGCTGAAAATCTCGCCATTGGAAGATGCTGCTTTGCCAAGATGCTGCTCTGCCACTGAAAAGAAGGTGCTGCTCTGCCACTGAAAGCAAACTGCCGCTGCTCTGCCACTGAAAACTATCTGTCGCTGCTCTGCCAAGCTCCTGCTCTACCACTGAAAGATGAAGCTTCGCCACTAGAAGATGTTGCTCCGCCAAGCTGCTGCTCTCTCTTCCCCTTTGGTTTTGTGTGCGTGTTTGATGTACCCTGCAACAATGGTGCAAAACCTGGACACGACACTTACTCAACCAAGGAAAAACAATAGCATAAAACTAGTTTTTTTTTTTATTATGAAAGACCAACAAGTGTTGGTCAATGTTTTTTTTTCTTCTTGGGCTGGACCTTTTCCAGGCCCAACAACAATTCCCTTTTAGTTCCCAGAATTGTGTGAGAATTTATGCTCCAAATGCAAACAATTGCAACAAAATTTTGATTTCATATTTCTTCTGGGAAATTGAGTTTTCACATGAGTGTTAAATCCTAACCTGCTTTTGAATTTTTGGTAGGAAACAGAGGTTTCAGCTGTTAAATATGTTCATTTGGAAGATTAGAAAAGCATTCTGTATAACGAAGATCCTGCATATGTTCCTTACAATATGAATGGACCCTATCGTCAATTGTTTGACATTATAGCAAAAAGGTACTTGGACTTGTTTAATTACTTGGAAAATTGCCAATGCTCATATATGAAATTGCATTCTGAAAATTCGCCAAATAATCTTTTTCTAGAATTCCACTATTGGCACATAAATGTATTAATTTGAAAATAGACGTGAAGCTGATGTAAGCTCTCTGTGCTATTATTTCAGCGCTAACTGCTAGAGAAAGTGTGCTTGTGGTCAGATCATAGTGCATGAACTTGTAGGCATCATCTTTCATTTGCTTAGGTGTTATTGGATGAGAAAGTATCACTCATTAGAACGATTACTTTTTCATCTCAAGGACGATCAATTTGTATTGTGGAAAATAGAGAAATTTTGTTCCATGTATTCACTGTTTTCCCGCCACTAGCTGGTTGTCTGTTTCACGTCTCATTGATTTGTGAGATGACGTAGGTGCTTTGATAGCCTTACTATAATGTATCACATATGTCAATTAATGCACTTTAGTAGGACAATACTTACTATCCAAGCAACGGGTGACAAAGGTGTTCTTGAGAAGTATTGTACTTTATCCCATCCGCTAGGAGCAGCATTGAACAAACTAGAAGCTATTCAGGTAAAAGTATAATATGCCCCATAGTGTTTTAGAGATTTCTTTAGTCATGCTTAAGCGCATAGTTAGTTTCAAGTGTCAATGGCTCAATGAATTCATGGGAAGGTATTCAAGACCCATGGCAAGTGTTGCTTGAACTTGTACTCTGTGATGCCACGATGTCTGCTGTATCCTCAAGTCACATTAATCTTTTTTTTCTGAGCCTTGTTCTCTTGTAGGTGCCGGTTGACATAACTCCGATATTTCTTATTGCTGATGATGAGATATTGAGCAAATCACACTAAAATTTTGTGACATTATCAAACTGGCTCTAGAGCCCTTGGACGGCTTACCATTATTCTGTGACTCTTGGAATTAACAAGTATTCATTGAGTTATAGTAGTTCTTTCGGGCAGCCATCCCGACTTGCTGAAGTAATCTTATCATTGAAGCCCTGATTATAGATGAGGGAGTTCAATTTCCCTCACTTCTCAAATTTGCAACACTAGAAATACAAAAGCCTAAGCTAATGGGTTCTTCATATATATATTTCTCCACGGTCAGGGAGGAATGAACCGGGCCCAATCGTTAACCCAAAAGCCTAAGCTGATGGGTTATGAGTTCCTCATATATATATTCTACTCTTTCTGTTTCTCCACGGTCGATGTGGATAAATCTGCTCACTCATATCTCAACATATTTAATATACTATCAATAAAGAGTTGAGCGTGGCTGAAGAATATTTCACTTCGTCAATTGTTGTTTTCTGTTCAATACGGACCCCTACCTTATAGGCGTGAAGTTGGATGCAACAGCAACTTGTACTCTTGTTGTGGTGGAAGCCCCTCGCTGATCATACTTTCATTGATTTGATTTCCTGCCTCTGTGCCAGACGCAGGGATTCAAAGTTATTCACGTGTGCTTCCTAATTGTATGTCTGTATCCTTCTCCTTCTCGGTTCTTGCTATTGGTTTCCTCTTGCTCATGCTGGGAATGGTAAAAGTTTTGGCCTTAAAGAGATGGTAAAATTTTCTTGTTCCTGTGCTGTTATTTGGTCTATGATTCAGGTGATGCGTTCATGTTTCTTTCTTGCAGTGCTGCGTTGAGGGAAGTTGAAATTGATCCTCTCAATGTATTTGGTGGATATGATTGTACGAAATTTGTGTGATCACGGATGACTGTTACGCAATCATGGGGAGCTGTTGTCGGATCTCCAAAGCAAGTCATCGGCACTGGGTGATCATACAGGGAGCAGTTCTCTGGCTAGATACATCCTCAAAAAAAAAAAAAAAAAGGTGAAAGCACAGGCAAGTGCACCTATAATTTTGCGAGTAGGTAGCTTTCAGTTACGTAGTTATTTTTGACAACGTATGCTTCGCTTGTGGATCTATATCATGTGTCGTTTTGGCTAGATACATCATGGTTCATTTTGCTTACCTATTACAGGAAGCACCACATTTGTGTCTAATGAGAGTAATACATTTTAGAGGTTCATGCTCAAGCTAGGGGAAATGCCGAGGAGCATATTTCGCCGGACTCTGAATCAATACACTGCTTCTATTGTTATTGATGAACAAATACGAAGTACAAGCACGAGAAGCTCGAATGGCATAACAATCACACTAAGGCAGTAAACAAAGGATAGAAACCAACTCTCATTTCTGGAGTATGTACTCGGAGCTGTGCATCTGGCCGTTTGTTCCAGAATCTGTCAAGCACTTGATAAACAGATCCAAGTTCTTCGATGAGGAACCACCTTCCTGTACAGTTCGCCTCGCCATTCTACTGATCTCTCTTGCCCGCTCTCGTGCCAGTTTTCCCCTCTTTTCTGCCATCAACTTCTTTATCCCGTCACAGATATCGTTACTTTCAACTATTTCTCCGTGATCTTTTCCTGCATATATGCTTACTCCGGCCTCCAATACATTCACGACCAACTTCATGTTGAGAGGTTGTTCGGCTCCCATCGGCCAACATAGTAGTGGTACTCCTGCTGTCAAGCTCTCCAATGTCGAGTTCCATCCACAATGACTGAAAAACCCACCTATTGCAGGGTGAGCCAATATCCTCCTCTGCTCCACCCATTCCCTTACCACCAATCCCTTCCCTTCAATGAACTCCTCCCATCTAGTCGGTGGCCTCCAAGTATCGGATTTCACGACCCAGAGAAAAGGATGGTCTGCCATTGCGAGCCCCAGCACTAGCTCATCCATCCGATCATCAGACATATAGGCCTGAGTCCCAAATGAGATGTATATCACGCTATCAGGTTTGTCGAATCGATCAAGCCATTTTATGTACTCAGGGGCCTCGACTTCTGACTCTTGAACATGCTCATGCTCTAATGCACCTGTTGTCAAAGACTCTCGCTTACTGCGAGCTGTAGGGAACTCATGTTCCCTTCCTTGAAGGGCATCATCATACAGCGAAAGAGGCCCAACACACCACGCTTTGGTATCGTCCCCTTGATACGTCGACTTGAGAAGGCCAAGATAGCCACCATCCAGCTCTTCAAAACTGTTGATCAAGTAACCTGAACAGCTGCGGTCAACATCTCCGATCTCGATCAGGAACTCAATGATCGGATTATCATCAATTATCACCTCAAAGAAATCAGACCGGGCTAAAGGAGAGGGCGCTTCCAATCCAGGAAGAGTTATGTGCTTGGTTTCTGAAGCGGACTTGATCGTCACAGCATGCAGAAACCCCACCCGAGCAATCGCAGACGAGAACACGTTCATACCATGGAAGGCAAGACCAGGGACCGACAACGATTCACAAATACCGAGAGCCCATCCAAGAAACATATCTGTGATCACGCATATAGGCGGACTTCCAGTTTCGATGATGTCCCTTAGGAAACTTTCGAACGGGTTCTTGAGCTCCAAGGTTGCTCTCAAGAAAGGAAGGAACTGATCCTTGGAGGCGAACTGATCAGTGCTCTCACAACCCCGAGGTATGCCATCAACTCGAGGGAATGGGATCACATGGATCGTGATGTTCGGGTACTGAGTTATGGTTGAGGCAATACGAGCAGCGTTTGCTGGCGTTGCAACGATGGTTACAAGAATGCCGCGTCGTGACAGAGCTTTTGATAAGTCTAGTAAGGGAAGAGTGTGGCCTTGTGCCATGAAAGGGAAGATGATTGATCTATGCGGTTTAGTATGAGATGCCATTGTTTCTTACAAGCTGAGATGCTGCTTGCTGAAGTTATATAGATGGTCAACTTGATTTTTGTTGGATTTGGAAGCTTGTGGAATTTGAATTTGTTGTGGGGTCCTAAACTTTCCTCTCATCAAATCCAAATGTTATATTTGTCCCATAAATTATAACGTTGATCACTGATTTTCAAGAGAAATAAACAATATTTTTTAATAAAAATAATTATGAAACATTAAAAATGATTTTAATAAAATATTTTATAATCGTGGATCAAAACAATTATATTATATTATTTAATAATAATTTTTTTTAAATATATGATGAATAATAAGATATTGTTTATTATTGTATTGTTACTAGTTTCGTCGTTCTTAGTCCCTTTTCTTCCCTGACAAAACGGCATTACTTAGTTTCACTACCAAACATCGAATTAGCGGATTAATCTTTTTCATGAATAGAAACTTATCGTTTGTCTTTAGATT
Organism: Drosera capensis; assembly: GCA_001925005.1. NCBI lineage: Eukaryota > Viridiplantae > Streptophyta > Magnoliopsida > Caryophyllales > Droseraceae > Drosera > Drosera capensis. The sequence goes on along the minus strand of LIEC01011481.1, from coordinate 134,889 downwards.
TGACAAAGGAATTTGATGTAATCATGAAGTCATGTGTGATTATTAGACCCATGGATTAGAAAATCCACTCTTCCATTCGACGAAGGGTAGCACGCAACGGAGCATGCTGTGCTGTTCAGATGATTTTTTTTGTTTGGGAGAGAATTATCACATCAAAAATTAAAATATTTATCAATTATTTTATTTATTTATTTATAATTTATCAAAAAAAAAATTAATAACGAAACATAATAAATAATTTCTAAAATCAAATCAAATAAAATCAAATGATAATTAATAAGTTTGAGATGAATTATTCATAAATAAATTTAAAAAATAAGATCTAGTGATAATTTATATTTTTTCATTTAAAAAATCTGGAAAAAAATCCTTTTAAGAAAATATCAATCCTAAAAAATTAACTTAAAAAATTAATAAAAATAATTCCATTAAAATTATATTTATAAAAAAAATCTAATCAAATAACAAAAATAGCACTTAAATTATCAAACAAACCACATCTGATATTCGATTTTAATCCACGGTTTAAATCAACAACCTCACCGTGTTGTTGTCAACAGCTGTCAATTTTCACATTATTGATATAGGCTGAGACATTGTTCTGACAATTGTGTGCTAATTGCAAACAGAAGCATTAACTGCGAGTAATCAACTTGCATTATTTCCACGTTATTTCATTCATGCACAGTCGTTATGTTCTACTCCTACTACTTGCTCTATGTGGTTTACTTGAGATGCCATTGTTTCTCGCTGGTTAATCGCTTGGTTTCATAATAAATATATTCTTTTCATTTGAAAAAAATTATCATATATTAATCAGATATGATATTTTATTATAAAATTAATTTGTTTTTTTAACTTGTGTGAGTAAAAAAAGTGAGAAAAAATTTAAAAATAAGAAATAATAGAATGAGTTGATGTGATATCAAATAAATATTAGAGATGTTTTAATATTTTTGTTGGATAAAAATTTATAAATAAAATAATATTGTAATTTATGTAGAGAATCTCAATTTATTAAGTGTTATAATTATTTTGGGATCAAATGAGTAATAAATTTATTGACATGAGATTTTAGGTGTCTTGATTTTTACTGAATTTTGATGAAAAAAGAATATTTTTTTTATGATAATAAGATTTATTTAATAATTATAAGAGAAGATAATAGATATATTATAATTGAGTTTGATTAATTTTAAACTTTTTTGATATTTTTAAATATAATAATATTATGAAATATTATAAAATATAAAAAATATTATACTTATTGTATCACAAACGGAGTAATGCTTTGGCTTTGTTTTCTAAGACGATGTGTTAAGAAGTGCATGTGTGTGGAGTGGAATTGTAAATGAGTGGATAGAAAAAAATAAAAATACTTCATTCGTTTAATTTTAATTAAAATTATTTGATTTGAAATATAGTTATATATATATTTTTAAAAAAAATTGAAAAAAAAATATTTTTTAATGATAATAGAGTAGAAGTGAAGTTTAGAAAAAAGAAAATGACAGAGGAGGAGAGAGGAAAAATGACATATTGTGATAATTTAAATATATTAAAATAAATTGATTATCAAATAAAAAAATTGAGATGAAAAAAAAAAGCTGCAAATAAATTATGACAGAGAGAATGTTGTAAAAGGAGTTGATGTGATATACAGTATAAATATTTTGAATTTTTAATTATTTTAAGGTTATTAATTATATAAGTGTTTTGATTTATATACGATATTCATTTTTAATAATATGATGTAATTTATATGAGATAAAAAGAATATATCTAATCAATTTGTTGAAATTGGGAAACTTGTGTGGTGTTTGAATTTCTTACTCTTTCTGTTCCTAATGATTTACAAGAGGATTTCTATTTGGATCATTTTGAAATATTTTGATTTTTTTCGTGTAACTTTTTTACATAAGAAATTGCTACAAATCTAATTAATCCACCATAGAAAATCCACTATCACCTAAAAATATCCATTTTTTTTATCAAATTCTAAAAAAATCAACAAATATATAAATTATCTTATCGAATTAAATTATTATATTTTAATTCGAAGTGGAAGAAGTACTAATATACTACAACATTTTATTCAAATTATAATCTTTTTTTGTGTCCCATTCAAATTATAAGTTTTTCATATTTAATAATTTTTTTCACATAAAAAATTTAAAATATACATATTTTAAATCACATTAATCATAATTTTTCATTCTTATTTTTCTCATTTCTTTATCTTAGACACTCAAAAAGATATTTTTGATTTTTATTAATTCATGTTGAGATATTTTTTATTTATAATCGATTATATCTTTAATTATATATTTTAATATTAATCATAAGATTAAATCTAAGAATAAATTATGGCAAATATATTAAATATATAAATTATTATATCAAATAAATTCGTTATAATTTGAATGGAATGAAATAAAATATTATATTACGTGATCCTAAAATGAAAAAAATTTCGTTCCAGGACATCACTATGCACCCTCTCGTTTTACTAGATTCGTCTTTGTGTAGCCTTTTTGACAAGTCTAGCTACAGTGCATTTATGAAGCTGAGATGCCACAGGTGTTTTCATAATAAATATGATACTTATTTATTTATTTGATAATAATTATTTTTATATTATTATTTTATTTGAAAATTTTTTATTTAGAAAATATAAAAATCAATCAAATTCAGTTATAGTATTTATTATTATCTTATCTTATAACTGTTATAATAAATCTTATTATTATTAAAAAATATTCAATATTCATCAAATTTCAAAAAAATTCAACACACATAAAATCTCATATCAATTAATTTATTGTATTTATTTTCTTCCATCCCATAATTTATATATATTTCGAAATGTTTCGTTCTTATTTTTATCGATATCAGAAAATTTTAAATTGATTTAAGAGTAAATTTTATAATTTAATTTATCATTAATATTTTATAATAATTTTATTAAAAAAATCATTGTACTAGATTTTAAAAAAAAAATTGAGACGGAGGAACAATGGGTGGGAGGTAGTGTTTGCATTATTAAATGTTTTTTCCTTTATAGATAAATAAACTAGGAAAATCTAATCCTAAGTTGCCCAATAGAAACCGAGGAAGATACCGGAGCTGAGTATGTCTTTGACTTGGGACTTCTTCATCGTCAATGTCCATATACTCCGTATTTTGCTTAGATTCCCCTATGTAACACACCAACACTGTTTTGACACATGGTTATGTCATAATTAAGAGGAGTACTGTTGAACATGATATGTTAAACAAGTCAGGGGTAGTTTGGTAAAGAAAGCATTGACACCACACAAAATGTAAATTGCTTTCGACAAATGCAAAAAATGTAAAGAAGTCGGGATAGTTTGTTAGAATATTCCACATTAGACAAATTTTTCATATACAAAAAAGTGAAAATAAATCACATTTTCTCTCATCTGATGATGTGCCAATTAATCTTAGTCGGATACAGTTAATTAGAACAGAGGAAACAATACCCATAACTTTCTCATAATAAGAGCAACTCCAACCATGGATTAAAGCTGTTGCTATTTCTATAACAAGATGATTATTTTTTGAATGTGATTTATTTATAATTTTGAAAATTGAATCATAGAAGTACTCGAAATTATATTGATAGATATAATTAGACAAAGAGCGTACCCCAACCCTTCTTCGAGGGGTTTTTTTGCAAAAAGAATGTATATTTTCGAGGATCATGTGTCAAAAATTAAATTTTTTTCAAAGTTCAGGAGATTAAGTGATTATCTTTATAGTTCTAAAGTACAATCGGATAATAGTTGAAAAGGATTAAATGCTATTTTTTTCAAAATAAATGAACCATTCTTTTTTTATAACCTTTTAATATTTAAAAAAATATCAAATTAATCTCATCTGTTACTTTTATTATTTTCTCTTATAAATACTGTAACAAATCCCATTACCATTCAAAAAATCCGTATAAATTTAACAATCCCATAAATTTTCGTACCAACTTAATATGTTAAACAATTAATCTGGGTTGGAGTTAATAGTATCAACTTTTGGAATATACAACCACTAGCAGCATAATATGTTTGGGAGAGGGGATTGTCAGCAGTTCCTGTGGGTAAAACATCACGTAGGAGAACTATCTTTATTAAAATTTATATAAATTCAACTGTCACATAAATTTTTATATCGGGTAAATATGTTAAGACCTACAATGGCTCACAACCACGACAACACCAACAACATGGCACAAAAACAGCAAGGGATCCCTCTCCATATACAGCTATGCTCGAAGGTCGGAATGTGCGATCCTCTCGACTGGGTATATATTCCACGATCTACATTGGTATAGTATCATCTTTTGGCTTGTCCCCGTGGAGATTGTTTGTTCAGAAACATAAATTTCATTCCAAAGTTCAGAGGAGCTTTATGCTATTGTCTGGAATGCCTTGGGCAAACTAAGAGATATGTATCTTTTGCACATGCTTCTGCACAAAACCAGTTATATTAAGTTGTTTGTTCAGTGTTCTTGCATGCTTCCATGGTTTAAAAGAAGATATATATCAAGTACAAAGGCGACCACACCTTCCATCGGTTCATCAACTAGTGCTTCCGTGGCCGTGATCACGAGGATACTTGTTACAATCTAGAACCAAACAACCTTGAATTAACTTTCGAAACATGAAACTCTGGCTGAGAGCATTTCTTGCTTGCATCCCAAGACATGCCCTTAAACTTCTTCTATGGAGTACTAGTGCCTCGGCCTCAAGGCCCTGAAGTTTTTATGCACAAAGGTGGATAATACTTCATCCCAATTCAATCTTGAATGATCATCCTGATTGGTTTTTTGTGTGTGGAAGGTTTTCGAACTATCCCACCAAAAACGGAAGTATACATATGTCATATATGTGTTAGAATTGTAATAGTTTAGGTTGAGGCACTCTGAACGAGTCTCACGCATAGCGTGCAACGTGCGCCGTGCATGTAGGCACGACTCGGTAGCCAGGTGCGATCCGATTTCTCTAGATCTCGTTGATCCATCATGTAATCTATTTTTCCTATATAAAGAGAACGATCCCTAGAGGATCAGTGTGCTTGACAATTCTTCTCAAGCTCTCATAATATGATGATCAATTCACAAAACAATTACTCCTTGATATTGTCTGTATCTCAAGCTAGCTAAAATACAAGCAATGTTGTGAAAGATTCTGGGAAAAAATTGTATTCAATGTAAATAGAGTAGTCCTTGCCTCAAGAAAAAGAAATAATGAATGAGCTCGACATACAGAGCTCAAAGTATAGCTTCATGTATGTATAGGAGTTATGCAAAACTGCTAGACGAACTGATTTCGCACAACTACCAATAGCCGTAACACGCTCATTTCACACAAGCTATGTTCGCCATATAATCAATAACGTACTTAGTTGCTTCCTCTCGATGATCATCTAGAGGAGGCAACTCGATCGATCGATCTTCTTTTAACAACTATGTCATTCCCCTTGGAAGCAATAATCCGGCCATGATGAACTCCATCCTGTGAATTCCATTTTCTCATTCCCATAATGACCATTATTTGGTCCTCTAACGATCTCTGTCTTCCTAGGCGAATCCATGTACGCCACCTTGGAATCTTTCCCGGTGAGCTCTTGAACAACCGATTTGAAGCTCCTAGCATCCGTCTCAACGTATTGTGTGTTAATGTATACCACCTTCATGGGTGCCCCTTCGCTCGACGATCCGCCTTTCCGCCCCATCCAATACTAAGCGATCACCTGATTCACACTTCGCTTGTAACAGTTTAAATAAGATGTAAGAACTTGTCAGGCTGTTGTTGCAACGGTTATATATGTGAGCAATGGATTACTCTGTTAGAGACAAGAGATATGGCTTGTGGAGCTTTCAAGACAAAATTTCGAGCTCTGTTTGTGTTTGAATGCGCAGGGATTCTTCATATATATATATATATATATGCCAACATCCACACTCGTGGGTGTGAAGAAAGAGCTAGCTCGATGAGGAAAGGGCGTGGAAGATGGAAAAGAAAGATTTGTGTGCAAGAAAAGCAAACAAATAATCCAATATAATAATGTATCAAGGGGCCTTTTCTTCTCTTTTGATTTTGGGGTCCAAGTAGTCTAGAAGATTTATATGAAGAGAGCACGAGAATTGACCGTTGTTTTGGTCAATGAAAATGGATCTTCGGTTTTCCAATAATTGTTTTTCTTTCTCAAAGTGTCACCTTCCTAGTAGCTCACAACATTCATGTCTGGATTAGAAGATCAAGATTTTCAAGTTTGATGTGCTTAACATGTGATTTCCTTTTGTATTTTCTTACTCGGACGAAAAAAAGTTAAATAATTAGGCTTTTCGTCCAAACTTTTCATTAGTTAGGCAATTCGATCGGGTTTCAGACAGAAAGCCTTGTGAATCTTGTATCCTATTGTATGATAAACTCGACCATTCTTGATATCCTCGAAGATGTCCGAGAGAGTTGAAATCGATAGGTCGACAAATAGATGGAGTACACGAGAAGCTAATAGGAAAAAAAAAAAACTAAGCTGATGCCTGCATCTTAATCTTCTAACAGCCATCGATAAACTACCCGCATTTTTAATTGTTGTTGATTTTTCTTTTAGTTTTATGCTGACCAGCTACTCAATTCTTCTAATTTGAAAGCTGACTTGTTCACACTGACAATCTATCTTTGAAAGCTTGTCTTGAGAAAGTAGTCAAGGTCAGCAAAGGATACTTGACCAGAAAAACATAGAGGAGTGGATATAATATAACATAGAGAAGGGAAATTTGTTTTACACTTGCCCCCAATTCAATTTCTTTTTTTGATACATATTTTCGGATTGATTCCTCATCTGAATTAATTAATACGATTTTTATAGGTCACTTCTTCCTCATACTACGAGTGAAAGAGAAAATATAAAAATTATTATTAACGTAGTTCAAATAAGACTTAGGATATCCTATCTTCTATCTCTATCCATACGAATAAATTATTTTATTATTATTTGTTAATAATTAATATAATGAAATCAATGGTGTATAGTCAAAACATTATTCGTATCCTAGCCTCCCGAAATAAGATAATGAGCATACCGAAGGGATTAGCACAAAACTGAAAACATTTCAAAGTTACGTAACTAACATATACTTATTTCTGCAAGTATGAAAAAACGAGCTATAGAAAACCGGTATTTGCCAAATTCAATCCTTCAAAGTCCGAGCTAGCAGTATACAGTACTAAGGATATCTACTCATAAAAAAGTTGAAATATATCCGTCAAGTGTACGGAGGATTGTAAACACATTGATGTAGGGCTGAGTATATGTTCTTACACATCACATATGAACAAATTGTTCCATAGATCTCCACACTAAAGTTTGTTAACATGAATATGCCTAATCCATTATGATTTTTTTCTGTTCAACTCGCAAAGAAACAAAAACAATGAGCAAAGTAATACAGAAACAAAAACAAGAATTAATTAACTTCACAACTCTTGCCGTCTCGCCGAAACCGTCGACCTCTCCTCCCACTCACTGGCCCGCGCCGCGACCGCCTGCTACCTCTCGACACTTTTCAATCGCAGCGACGGCCGGCGAGCGCTACGTCTGGACTGTACTAAAGCCGAGCGATCAAGAATTTGTCAAACTGAAGCTACTCGACTGCGTCCGGGGGGAGAGTAACGATGCCGCGTACAAGCAGATCATCCTCTGCTCGGTGTTGGAGCTCGCGCGATCAGATCTTGCTGACGGTGACGGTTGGCCGCGTCTTTTCAGTTTCTTGATAGAGTGCGTGAAGAATGGGGGGAATACAGAAAGGGTTAGGGCGTTGGAGATCGTTGGCCGTTTGGCGGAATTTGGTCAGTGTTTGGTTCCAGATTTGCGTGAATTGGGGCCTGGTGTGGTTCAGTGCTTTCGCGATGGTTTTGGATTGGGTGTTCGCCTTACAGCGTTCATTACTTGAGTTCAACTCTTGTTTTTCCGTAGAAGTGATTCGGATCATGACAGTGGAGGGGGTTTGTTGCTGTTGATGGTTAGGACGATGGCTGAGGGGTTGAGTTCCAGGTGGGAACCATAAGTGGAGTATATGAAACGGTTTGTTAGTTTGGCTAGATATGGCCCGAGGTTGGTTAGTGTTCTTGGTGCCATGATGCAAATTGGGATAGCCACAGAATATCTCGAGGAATCAAGATGGTTTGGGGAGTTCGAGTTAATTTGTTAAAAATAAAATACACATTTGAATTGATTCCATTGTTAATCTAAAAAAATTAAACTAATAAATTATGAATTATTCATATATATATATTTTATGATCGATGTGGATAAATCGACTCAGCCATCGGAAATTTACACGGTTTATACACGACCTGTTGTCCATATTAATGAGGATTATTTTGGTTGTTGAGGACGATCCAAATGGGGACAATGCTGATGGGCCCACGGAATTCAGTCTGTCGTGTCAGATATAGACTTCTCTGCTTATCGAGGCTTTCAGTTTCATTGGGGTGTGATATGATTGCGCCCGTTGCTTTACAATTGTTGCCTGCTTATTTGGTTTCTCCAGATTGAAAGAGGCGCAATGCAGCTATGTTTCTTTTGGGAAGAATACCAAGAGGAAAGGTATCAAGAAAAGAGTAAAGCAATGTGTGTTGGATGAGATCTGTATAACTGCATTTCCCATGGCTTATCAACAATTTAAATCTTTGATTTTCAAATCCATCCAATCACACATAATTAGTCCTAAATTCATCAAACTTGCATCATTCCGACTTAAATAAAAGGGAAAATGAAGCGGCAGCGACAACTAAGCGACCACAGAAATGGAACAAAAACAAAAGATTCTTTCTGAAAAAACAGAAAATGATAAATCTAAAAGGTAATTTTTTTTCCTTCCAAGACAACGTATGAGTCAAGCACAAAATTGTCCAAAATCATCTTGTGATTTGTGAGTAAAGGGAAAAGGATCAAAATAGGTTTTGTGAATATTAATAAAAAAAATAACATTTAATCTTTTTTAATAATTATATGATTATATTTTATCCTATTAACTATAAAATAAATATTAACTTCCCTTAAATTTTAAAAGTAAAAAACCCTTCCATTTTCAAAGATAAAAGGATTACGTATTACAGTGCAAAACATACAAAACTCAAGAAAATTAAATATTATTTTTTCTTAAAAGAAATCAATGTCACTTCGTATTTGTTAACAGCGCCGCCGCTGTTTTACTTTTCCATGCCCGCAACCTAATCGTCACAGCAGACATCAAAACAACGGCCGAGATCCAA
>LIEC01011481.1:0-125561 GCA_001925005.1 Drosera capensis | reverse complement strand
CCACCCAAAGTGATCACAGCCGTCGGAGCCAAAAACCCCGCTTCAGTCTCCAACCTTCCAATCCCTAGCATTTCCACCGCACACTTCGACTCCTCTCCCCCCAAATCACAATTAGGGTTTCTGTCTCTGTGTCCGATCGAACGATCGAGATCGGAAATGGCCGAGGAAGCCGCGATCATCGTCCCCGAATCCACGGCGAAGAAGCGAAAGAGGGAGAGGAGTGGGCGGCGGCGAAGAAGCAGGCGATCGAGGAGACGCTGAAGAAGAATGCGGCGAATAGGAAGCTGATTTTTAATAGAAGCTAAGATTTATGCTAAGGAATATGAGGAACAGGTCTGTTTCGTCGATTTTGGGGTTTTGGGTTTTGGTGTGTTTGAGCTTGGTGTGTGACAGGGTCGTGTGTGATTGTGCAGGAGAAGGAGCTGATTAGGTTGAAGAGGGAGACGAAGTTCAAAGGGGGTTTCTATGTGTTGCCTGAGGCCAAGCTTCTGTTCATTGTTCGTATCAGAGGGCAAGTGATGTGATGTGTGTTGTGCCGATCGTTTATATTAGTGCCGATCGTTATGTGATGTGCGTTGTGGTTCTCTTCATGTTCATAGAACTGATTTATGAATAACAATGAATGGTTTTCTGGGTCACATTTTATGCATTTAGGTGTATGATTCATCGGATTAGTTGTTCGGTTAGGAGAAATAATTTTGGATAAAATAGGATGGTTCATTGTTGACTCATATGTGGAATTGATTGACGGAGAGCTGAGCACACCAATCTGATTTTGCAACTATATAAATATCTGGTGATTTCGCACAGGGTCGGTCGAACCTTTGCGTAACTTATGGGTGTGTGTGTAATGTTATTTTCTTTTCTTGAACTTTTTTACTTTTTATGCGATGTCTTACATGAGGAATTGTTCAGATACCCAAACCTGAAGAGTGTCAAAGAACTGATATACAAGAGGGGCTATGGGAAAGTTGACAAGCAGAGGGTCCCATCATCGATAAGGTCCAACCTGCTTTCACAATATTTTATTGGTGCGAAAACATTTGGAGTCCTATCTTGTATGCTGAGTTGTGGGTTTCCAGGTCCTTGGAAAGTATGGCATCATCTGCATGGAAGATCTTGTCCATGAAATCTTGACTGTTGGTCCTCACTTCAAGGAGGCAAACAACTTCTTGTGGCATTTCAAGCTGAAGGCACCATTGGGCGGTTTGGAGAAGAAAAGGAATCATGCTGGAAACCGTGAAGTTTACATTAATGAGCTCATCAGGAGAATGAACTAAATTTTTGGTTATTTCTTTTCGTTGATTAATATGTTGGAACATTTGAGGTTTTGGCAGCTGATGGGAACTTAACCAGTTCCTTTGTAGGCTTTTGTTCTTGAACCATGTTAGCTCGTTTATAATCACATCTCCCGAAGTTTTGTTTCTAGGTTCTAAATGCTTATCCAGTGATGTAATCGAATATTTTTAAGCTTGATTATTTATGCTATACAATTTTCGTGTAAGCTTGCACTGCGTGTTGGTTACAGTTTCAGATTTTTTCTTGTGATATCTCATCCAATACCAATATGAATCATGTTGATCTGCTCCTGGGTTTAAACCTGTGTCAATGTTTGACAAATTTTTCCTCTTCTTGACGGGCACTACTCTGATAGTCTGATGGCACATGCCAGTGTGTTATATTGCGTTGTTTACCCTCCTAGTATCTCAGTAGTATCTATCTGGATTATTGATTGTTTGCATGAAAGGTTCATGCTTCTTTAATACTTCTTCCGTCATATGATTTTGACAATATAATGAATACAAATATCGTTTTTTATCAAATCATATCTGATCGTCCCGTAACATATATTATGTTGAAATACGTAATTTACATAATTATTTATTTTTATGATAAATTTATAAAAAAAAAAATTTACATTTGATTGTCATCTTATTTTGGATCAATCTGTTATAAGAATTCTAAGACGTAGACGATAATTCAATTAGCTCAAAGATCCACAAAACTTAAATTTAACTACACACTCCGTAGTTCAAATTATATGCCATTAAACATCCTATTGTCCGGGTAACGCAAGTCATAAACTTATCGATCAACGAAGTTACATATTTTGTATGGTAGCAGCATAATATTTCTACACGCGTGAGTCTGGTTCTTCCCGTCAGCGAAAGAAGAATCCATGTCGTAGTACTCGGTATTCCCCTCATTCTGTGTGCTTCGGTGATCAGAAAATGGATTCCGGCAACGGCGAAGAAGTCTCCGGTCCGATTCCGCTCGCATCGATCTCACAGCAACCGTATGTCTCCGAGCTCCTCTCCTTCACCCTCGATCGCCTTCACAAGGTAAACTACTCTTCTCCCCTCCCTCACAATTCTCCCTCAATTCAGATTCTGATGTCGATTTCTTCGAATTGTTGCAGGAGCCGGAGCTTCTGCGAGTCGATGCGGAGCGGATCCAGAGGCAGATGCAGGAGGTCGCGGTGTCGAATTACCGCGCTTTCATTTCCGGAGCCGATGCGTTGCGGCAAGTCAGAGATGAGGTTTCCGCCATTGATCGGCACCTTGAGTCGCTGGTAATTGTGTGAATTAGGTTGAGATCTGGATTTGGCGAATGATTGGAGTTGGATAGGGTTGGTTTTTGGTGCAATTTGAACTATTGTGTTGTTGATTTGGTGATGATAGAGTTGTTCAATGTGAATTGTGATAAAAATGAGGGGAAAGATGAGATATGGGATTACTCAACGAGGATTATTTCGAGCTAGTAGGAGTTTAAGAGTGTTCTTGTAGTGTTTAAAGTGTGCTTCAATCGGTGCTTGACGTGTAGAGCTAGAGCGTGCTTAATTTTTGTTCTTACTTGAAAGCTTTTGCATCTTGATTGAAATGGTTGTACTCTGTACAATGTTTTGTCGTATGGAGTTATATTTGTTTGGGAGTAGTTGGGATTGTTGAAATTTTGGCTGATCATCTTTGATATGTTTTCTCCTTCCTTCCAGATAGCCGAAGTTCCAAATTTGACTAATGGTTGCACGGAGTTTGTTGAATCTGCAGAGAAGATTTTGGACAAGAGGAAGATGAATCAAACCCTGCTGGCAAATCATAGTACTTTGCTTGACTTGCTTGAAATTCCTCAGCTTATGGATACGTATGTGGTCCATGGCGGTCACATTTTTTCTCTTGGCTCTAAAATAGTGCATTGATTAAGTATTAACTTGTGCCCTACTGAGGGCTTGTGACAAACTGTAGAAAAGTGGTTCATCTTTCATTGTAGCTCCAATTACATGGTTGGATCTGCATGATGGGTAATAGGTGTAACACGACATTGAAGTTTCATGCTCATTTTTAGTACTTATGTTTGCTCTTCATTCAGTTTCCATGCCTCAAGTGCTTTTGCTGGTTTTTATTCAGTGTATATTGGGAATTTCTTCTTAAGCAGATCAATGATTCCATGAATTCTAATGTATGATATGACCTCTTTCTGCAGGTGTAGAAGGAATGGGAATTATGATGAAGCGCTTGACTTGGAAGCATTTGTTTCTAAGCTTTCAACAATGCATCCTAAGTGAGTTTCATTTTCCTTCTTTTTTTTTTCTCCATCTTTTGGCTTAATATTTTAGCTTGGTAAGTAGCTTACTGTTCTTCCATTATTATTTTTTCTTTTTTCTTTTTCATGAGCAGAAATCCTGTCATTCAAGGTTTGGCTATAGACGTTAGACAAACAACTCAATCTCTTTTGTCTCAGCTTCTCCAGAAATTGCAATCAAATATTCTGGTACTAATTGCACGCTTGGAAAGGCTTCCCTTCGGCACTATTTTGTATTGGTATCCCGTGTGGCGAACAAAAACTGAGATTGTATTTTGTAGTTACCAGAATGCCTCCGGATCATTGGATATTTACGTCGAATTGGAGTATACAATGAGTATGAAATGCGTCTGCAGGTTAGCTCTGGGAATCATATATTAGAATAATGAATCTGCGACTTTTCTTTTTTCTTTTTTATGAAAAGAACAATGAATCTCTCGACTTTTGCTACTTTGCTAGTTCTTTTTACTTGGTGATGCAGTTTCATCTTGCTGATTTGTTTTTACCCAAATCTGTATACCTGAGCAGTTCTTGAGATGCCGAGAGGCATGGCTTACAGGAATTCTTGATGAGTTGGACCAAAGAAATCCTTATGAATATCTCAAGGGAGTTGTGACCTGCTACAGGGCGAATCTATTTGATGTAGTTAACCAATACAGAGCAATATTTGCTGATGATAAATCTGGAAGTGAAGAAAACTATGATGGTGGTCTTCTGTTTAGTTGGTCTATGCATCAAATCAGTTCTCACCTTGAAATTCTCAAGCAAATGCTTCCTAAGATAACTGAAGGCGGGTCTTTATCAAATATCTTGGAACAGTGTATGGTAAGTATTTCTCACCCTGAAATGCAGCCCACATCTTGCTTGTTTCTGTATGATTGAAAACTCAGACCCACTTGGCGTTTCAATCCGTCCCCTTTTGCTTTAGTTATGGTTGGGAATCCTGGTGAGCAAATCATGAATGGTAGCTTGAAAACATCTTCAATACTCACCTTATACTTTTGCTGTACTTGCAGAAAGCTATTGTAGTTTCTTGCAGTATGAGTTTACGTAGAAGCTATAAGAATCTGTCATTACCTTTTAATTTCTTGCTTTGGCAGTTTTGTGCTGTGGGGCTTGGTGGGGTTGGATTAGATTTCCGAGGTCTTCTTCCATCACTTTTCGAGGAGTAAGGATACTGCAGGATTTTCGCTGGGTTTTTTTTTTTTTGGGGTCTTTCGGCAATGCTTTTCTCGGTTTTAATTACTCATTCATCCCCTTTTGCAGGGCTGTTCTCAACTTGTTCTCAAAGAATATAGCCGCTGCTGTTGAGAATTTTCAGGTTCATACTTTCTTTGGGTAACTGAGAAGTTCAGCATGTCTCTGCATCAATTCTCCTTTATTTCTAATTTGTCTTGTAGTTTACTTAATCACCCTTTTATAGTTCCTTCCTACTTCATGTATCATTCTGTTCAGGTTGTCCTTGATTCTCATCGATGGGTTCCTCTACCAGCAGTTGGCTTTTCAGCAATTGGTTTTGGTGAAGATAGTAGGGAGGATGTGACACCACCCCCTTCACTGATGGAGCATCCACCACTTGCTGTATTTGTTAATGGTGAGTTTTCATGGGCTTGCCATCGTCATCGCCCTACCTAAAAATATATGTTCTTGGGCATATCACGAAGATAGCCTTCACCACCAAAAATCAAACAAGTTCTTTGATGTTTACTTGTTTGTCTCTTTCCTAAGGTGTTTCGGCTGCCTTGAATGAGCTACGACCATGTGCGCCTATTAGCTTGAGACACATTCTTGCTCAGGAGTTGGTGATGGGATTGAGGGTTGTTCATGATTCCTTACTTCGATACAATGAAAATCGCATGCTTAGACAGAATGAAGCGACATTGTTTTTCTCTCTTTGTCGAGCATTCATGGAGGTGACACTCGTAACAATCTTGTATAGCTTTTTCAATTTCTTGTTCCGCTGCTCATACTTGTCATGATCCAAAAAAATTTCTTTAGGTAGTTCTCCCTCATTGTGCAACATGCTTTGGCCGTTGCTTCTCGGGTGGGCCTGCCCTGATCATGGATGGTAAGGGCTCATTTGATGGGCTAGCACGGCTTCTGTCGGTCTCGATGTCAAGAGAGATTCCAAAACCAATATCCAATATTGAAGCAACAAGTAAATTAGAAAATGGAACCTCACGTATAGTTGAGAATGGAGTTATTCATGATGTCGAGCGGAAGTCTGAGGCTGCTTTGACTGATCAAGAGCCAAGGAGTGATGCTGTAAGTTCCTGTGCTGATGGAAAAGTGGAAGAATCATGAGATGATTTTCTTGCTGGGTAGGTATCAATCTGATACCACCATTCCTCGATTCAGTTCTCTTTCTTCATAGTTGCTAGTGGAGATTGAAAGCACACTCGTAGCTGAACATGTTTCAAGATGGTTTTGCTCATAGGTGTTCTCGGCTGGGGCAAGGGATGGAGGTTTACAGTTTGTATATGTCTCAATTACAGTTGATTATTTTAAGGAGAAATACTGATGACGTTTTCTTATATACTGCAAATTGATGTTTGCGATGCTTCACGGCTTTTATCAAGCATACGAGCCTCTCTCCTTTATGTCGCTGTTACCCCTTGCTAAGTTTATCCGTAGTTGAGTTTGTACGTTGAGGCACACTATCACTGTAATTTGTTATCTATTACTGCTAAGATATCCGTAAGTGAAAAGCAAGTTGTATTGTGCTCAGATGCCAGTCCAAGACCGAAACTTTTGTCCCAGAAGGTGTTTTTATGCAGGAGGCGGTTGTGATTCGAGTGTCGGTTATGTTTTCTGTTTCAATCTCGGTCTGCGTCAGTGTAATCTAGGTTAATGGAAGCTGTTGCTGCATTGTGACGACTTCAGCTGCTTCTCACCAGATACTTGATTTGCACGGGTTAGGTTCCGGGCATGATGATTGGTGGGTAAAATGATGGTCCAGTCATGGATTCAATGAAAGCAGCAGTCAACCTTCTCGCCTCATCTTGGGGGCTAACACCAACACTGACATGGTCCTTCATCTAAACTACCTCAGCTAATCTTTTTATAGTGGCATATTTTGGCATTACTTTTCATTATTTTTGTTCATCAAAATAGAACTGAATATGAAAATGAAAACTAATTGAGAATGTCAGAAAACGACTAGATTGCTCATATAAAATTGTAGAAAAATACAGACTTCCACTGAGCAAATTTTACCCAATGCATATAAAATCTACGACAAAGATCTTTTTCTGTTTTACATTTTCAAATTTCAATCCCAAATAGGAATACGAAGAACAACAGACTCCGTCAATGCTGATTGTTAAAGGGCTGTTATATTGTTGCCAAAATCGATAACACAAATAAAAAATCAATAATAAAAAATTAAAATTATTTTTTCGAATGAAATCATTTTTTATAAAATAAATATTGAATATTGTATTTTAATGAAATCGAAAACAAAAATAAAATTTTTTTTCTGATTTTTTATTTTCTACTTATTTCATTCATTTAATAAATAAAAAATAAAAATAAGATCAAATAATGTTAATAAAAAAAAATAATAACAATATCAAGCATCCCATAAAAAATGATTAACAATTTTTCTAAGTAGACGAACAATAAGGAAAAACAAAAACAAAAATAAGATCAAATAATTTTAATAAAAAAATAACAACAATATCAATTTTTCTAAGTAAACGAACGATAAGGAAAAACGGAAAAAAAAGAAAACAAAGAAATGAGCTTGACTTGGACTCGACTCGTCTCGTCTCAAACAAATTTCCATCATCTTTCTCTTTTCTTCCCTTTCCCCAAATCGAAACGGGATTTCATCCTCTCATCTCAAATTCCTTCATATTTATTATCCTTCGAATCCTTTTTTTCATTTTCCTGATTAGAATTCACCCGTAGTTTGATCCTCACATTTCAATATCAGATCAACACCGACCCATTTTTTTCATTCTAGATCATAGATAATTTATGGTGCTGTTAGGGGTATAGTAGTTGATTTTAATCTCTTGTTGTTGTTGTTGTTGTTTGTTGTTGGGACGATGGCGAGGAGTCGGTCGACGACGAGCAGTTGGAGATATGTGAATCCGGCGTATTATCTCAAGCGGCCGAAGCGTCTCGCTTTGCTGCTCATCGGATTCGTTGTTGCGTCCTTCGTGATTTGGGATCGCCAGACTATCATCAGAGAACACGAGGTAGTATTTGTGCAAGATATGAATACTTTTGTTTTTGGGCTTGTGTGAGAGTATATGATTTGAATAGGGAAATCTATGGAATAGTGTGATGCTTTCATGAAAGTTTAGGTTTGTTGTGGATTAATCTACTTTTTGGTGGACATGATTCCGTTGTCATCGATCTAGCAAATGAAGCATGCCAAAAGAATTTGATAGTTACAGATCGAACGAAATATTTCATGTATGGTCGAGAAAATGGATTGGCTTGACGTAGGATAGGTCTATGAAATGTTAATTGAGTTATGTGATTGCTACAGCCAAAGCAAATATTTTGGTAAAAAATGAGATTCGAGCTAAGGATGTAATGCTTAAGCTAAACCAATGAAGATTCCCGACAGGATTAATGTTGCTCTTAGGGAAATGAAGTACGAAGGTATGAATTTGGAAGCAAGAAGAACATTAATATCTTTCAAAGGTGAGCCTTTGATGTGAACTTTCATGATCGGCGAATCATTCATGCTTTATTGGCCTTATAAGCTCTCTCCTTTGGTAGAATCTGTTGGTTGATGAGATTTCCATATATCATTCCCTGTCCGCCATGTCTTGATCAATCTCTACATTGATTCGCAGGTTGAGATAGAAAAGTTATTGGAAGAGGTCAACAGACTGCAAAGCGAGGTGATACATTCTTGATAAAATTCGCCCTGATAATTTGTACCCACAAAAGTTGCACATGTTTTTTTTTATCCCTTCTGTCTTGTTGTCTTTTTTAAGCAGCGGCTTCTTGTGAATCTTCCGTTTTCTCTTCAATTGTGCTATGTTGAAAATGGAGTTTGGATTCTCAGGACTTTTTCCATGTAGTAGGAGCCGATTAAAAGTTCATAATAATTGTTGTTCCTTCTTTCATTGGACTGTGCATATTTTTGGAGTTGTCATGGCAAAGTTTTCATTGTAGCTTGAAGAGGTAAAAGTTGGGGGGAAAATTCGAAGCCCTGGGAGAAAGGATGTCACAGTCAATCCTATTGCCTTGGAGCGTAGAGAAAAAGTGAAAGAGGCCATGCTTCATGCCTGGAGCTCATATGAGAAATATGCATGGGGCCAAGATGAACTTCAGGTATTCTTAATATATGCTGTTGGTATAGAAACTTCAGTTGCTGGTATAGTGTGGTATACCCTTGAAATATCTTTTAGGCATTGATTTTCTTTTCGGACTCAAGCCATGGATAGCATGGTAGTTGCTTGCTTTGACTTTTATTCTGGTTTCAGTTTGTATTTGATGGGGAACCTGTTGTAACATTTGATCATGAATCATGATGAGCACTCGGCAATTATTATTGTGGTACTTAGCAATTACCTGGTTATTGAAATTGATTTATGCCACACATGGTTCTTTGCATGTCGTTTGTTGTCCTTGATTTTAAGGTAGTGATGGTCATTGAGATAGTCAGTGTAGTACTGAATTGATAGATTACTGGGGAAGTAACATTTATATTTTATTGTTGTCCTTGTTCTTCAATTATTTCTTTTACTGCTTGAGAAATCTTTGTGAGATGATTGTGTTGTGCCTAAATGACAGCTTTTAAATTCTTTTTTTTTCCAGCCCCAGACAAAAAACGGCGTTAATAGCTTTGGAGGTCTTGGGGCAACTTTAGTTGACTCCCTTGATACATTGTACATAATGGGTTTGGATGAACAGTTTCAAAGGGCTCGAGAGTGAGTTGCTTTCTATTCTTGTTATCAATATTTATGCAATTTGACCCACCCGTCAAAACTCAGGCAGTTTAAGCTCCACAATTCTCGCACACTTCAGCTTTAAGGCTAAGTTCATGAAATGAATGGCAAAATAGCTATGCAATCAAAAGTTTGGTTTACGGTATTGAATTCTGATTTTGATCTTTCACTGTTCATGACAGGTGGATTGTCAATTCGTTGGACTTCAACAAGGACTATGATGCTAGTGTTTTTGAGACAACCATAAGGTTTCTGTATAAGGTTTAATGTCAGCAATGTTGTGTGATTCATGTTCATCGAGTGTCTTTTGGCTTTTGTTTGCGGACCATTGATTATGATTTCATTTGTGTGCTTACAATTGCAGAGTTGTAGGTGGACTTCTTAGCGCTTATGATTTATCCAATGACAAGGTCTTCCTTGAGAAAGCCAAAGACATAGCTGATAGATTACTACCAGCTTGGGATACTCCTTCTGGGATACCATATAATGTTATCAACCTAGCGCAGGGAAGACCACATAATCCTGGGTGGACTTCAGTAAGTTACAGTTTGACCTTTTCGTTGAGATTAGTCTGTTTGAGCATTTCTATAAGATTAGCCTGTTCTTCTAAATTTAACTTGGCAATTGTTTGCACCGAATCACCTGATTTCCTCTGTGATTAAATGTGAATAACTGCTACTAGTTCGGTGATCATGCAATCCACATGATCTGGGGATGTGTATGGGTGTCTATGTTATAGGATATTTGCTATTCGCTTTACTTTGTAATTTGCTTTTGAAGTATGGACTTGAGATTTTTATACCCTGAATTTTTGGTTTTTCGATCCTCCCTTGTGATGTTTATGACCTAACAATCAGCAAG
Organism: Drosera capensis; assembly: GCA_001925005.1. Taxonomy (NCBI): domain Eukaryota; kingdom Viridiplantae; phylum Streptophyta; class Magnoliopsida; order Caryophyllales; family Droseraceae; genus Drosera; species Drosera capensis. The sequence continues at coordinate 115,206 of LIEC01011481.1, read as the reverse complement.
TTGTGGAAGTACTTGCTAATTAGGTTGTAATCCGAATGCAATCAAACAGAGCTCGAAAAATGCTTCAGGTCCTCACTGCCCACATTTGCCAGAAATTCTCTCTCCCACAATTTTTTTTGTCCACCTGTGAAGGGTAACACTTCCTTTCTTAATTTCTGGATGTATTAATTTTGGTGGCTTTCTTTCTTGTTTTAGGGCCAAAGTATACTGGCTGATTCAGGCACTGAGCAGCTCGAGTTTATTGCTCTTTCTCAGAGAACAGGAGACCCCAAGTACCAGCAGAAGGTGAGTGTCACGTGTGAAGAAGTTGAAACTTGAAAGTTCATATTTGCCTTGGGTGCTATCTAGATCGTCAAGCATGTCTTTTCTTGTAGGTCTGTACACCTGCGAAGAACAGTCCAGCATCGGATTTGACAGTTTGATTCTATTTCAGGTTGAGAACGTGATATTGGTGCTAAATAAGACATTTCCTGCTGATGGTCTTCTGCCTATTTATATCAACCCAGAGAGCGGAACAGCTTCACATGCAACGATCACTTTTGGTGCCATGGGAGACAGGTATTTGCTGTTACTTTCTGATTCTTGTCGTGACCCTAATCATTTTTAGTGTTAGATGTGTCTAGTCCGAGTTTTCATCGTGGCTGACTTTAAATATAATACAGCTTTTATGAATATTTGCTCAAGGCTTGGATACAGGGGAACAAAACGGCTGTTGTAAAGCATTACAGGTAACTGGAACTTCTTACCCATGTTTTCTTATCCATGGTTAGCCAGTGGCTTTCTGTAAAATTGGATGGCCTCCGTACGTGTCTTCTTAAACATACTGTAACTCAATTGCAGTACTGTCATCTATCACATCTTTAAATGAATAATTTTGCATAAACATTAAAGCAATAAGCATGACACACCTAGAAAACCATCAGACGGCATGAAAGACAACTACCAAGTGAAGGAAGTAAAAGATTTGGAGGGGAATAAGCACTGGCATTGACAAAGATGGGGAAGGGCGAAAGGTGCTCATGGGAGGAGTGCAAAGGAGGCGAAAATCTTGGGGAATGCGGCGAGAAAGGGTTTTTTTTAAGGGGTGGGGTGGGGCATTTTGCTGGATATTCATTACATAAGTGCATGCAGCACACTACATAACCGCCTAGAACTGGCCAAATGCACTCCATTCAGGACTTCTGATGTCTTTCATTTCTCCCTGTACTGTATCCTACTGATTTTCACGAATGCTTTGTGTATAGGGAAATGTGGGAGACATCTATGATTGGACTCCAGAGTTTGGTTCGGAGAACAACTCCATCATCTTATGCATATCTTTGTGAGAAAAATGGAGATTCTTTTTCCGACAAGGTAACCTTGGAATCAAAACCATGCTAGTATTTGACATTTTAAATTTGGTGGCTTCTGACACCTTAGCTGCTTTAAAATTTATGCAGATGGATGAATTGGCATGCTTCGTTCCTGGAATGCTGGCTTTAGGATCAGTGGGTTATGGCCCTGGAGATTCTGAAAAGTTTCTCACGCTTGCCGAAGAGGTAGCTTGATATGTTTTCTGAATTAAGTTCACCATCTTCCTTGAACATCTTTTGGGTTTTCCTTTGTGATGTGGCAACTTTGGGATGCAATCCTGTATTCCTACTAGCTTGCATGGAATTGTGAAGCAGTGGTTTATAGTCTGTGTATATTCGTAAAAAAAGAAAAGATTTTGGTGTCTAGTCCAGTTTATTGTAGTGGTTCATGATTTTGATTAAATGGGAAAGACGGGCTATTAGATCCCATCACAGAGGATCCACCTTCAAACTTCAAAGCATATTCATACAGAAGATGAGAGCATGCTGTAAATTAATATATGCCATTCCTGACCTAGTTCTTGTTGTTTGTGCCTTCTAGCTTGCTTGGACATGTTATAACTTCTACCAGTTGACACCTACCAAATTGGCTGGGGAGAATTATTTCTTCCACGCTGGTCAGGTAAGATACCCCTTTCATATCCTTACAGAAAGATTCATTTTTATCTGTTTCTTCAAGTTTGACTGACCGCGGTCAGTTTTATATTCATCATCGAATGTGTCACTTTGCTCCATTTTTATTCCAGGACATGAATGTTGGCACATCATGGAACATCTTGAGGCCAGAGACTGTTGAATCATTGTTTTATCTCTGGCGTTTTACGGGAAATGAGACATACCAAGACTGGGGCTGGAACATATTCCAAGCATTTGAAAAGAATTCAAGGATAGAGTCTGGATATGTTGGCCTCAAGGATGTGAGTGTTACTACTGAAGGCACCAGCCATTTTCTTCCCATGTGATCAAAATATTGAAATTCTAAGCATTTCAAAATCACTTCGATTAAACATTACAGATAAAATTGCCATTCGAGCAATTAAACAGACTAGTATATGAAAAAAGAAAATAATCAAGGTTTTGACTAAAAAGGGGAAAGGTAGTAGTGGTTTTTGTTTGGTCTTCTCTCCACTGTGTCTGCATGCCTATTCCCTTCTCATGAGGGCATTGGCCGTGTCACCTTGGCAGTGCACCTCTTTTACTCTCTGCATTTACCGAAGGCATTTCTAGATGATGTCCATGTTGCGTTGTTATTACTCTGTTGATCAATGGCATCGGTTGTATGTGTACCAGGTGAACACTGGGGTCAAAGACGACAAGATGCAGAGCTTTTTCTTGGCGGAGACACTCAAATACCTGTATCTCCTTTTCTCGCCCCCGAATGTGATTCCTTTAGATGAATGGGTCTTCAACACCGAAGCTCATCCATTGAAAATCGTAACCCGCCTAAAAAACATGGAGCAACCATATAGACCTGTTATGCGCCGCCAGCGCCCCAGGAAGGAAGGTCGTGACTAGCAGGCATTTCAAACAAGAGGCTGCCAAAGGGTATAACTACAACCATCTCAGATTGTTCCTCACACCCCCTCCTGACGAGTAGGTCTTACGACCCATTATAGAGGAGTATAGGAGGAGGATGTGCTGTGATATTATTTGTGAAAGGTTAGTTTAGGATGGAGTACATATGACTCCAGAGTATTTACTATTTCAGATCAAAGAGATTGTGTACCTTATGCGTTTGTATTGTAGGGTTGCACTTATATTTTTAGATGCAAGGCCTTTTGATAGTTGAACAGGGAGTTCATGTTTGTGATTCATTGGAGCATTTGAATTGCTCTTGTTGCCATAAAGGCATAATGTTGATAGACATGAGTAGAGGTGTCTCCTCTCTGTCTTTATATTTGTTGATGATTTCTTCTCTCCTTTCATGATTGATCTCGAAAATTTCGGAGTCAGGTTGTCTCCTATTAAAAAGGAACAACATTTGTGCTGTGTGTAAGTAGGACCGTTGGATTGCAACCAAGTGTTCAAAAAGATGGGCCCAGAGTGAGGTGTTTTTCCCCTTGTCGTTGGATTGCTGTTGCTGTTAATCAACATCAGCAGAGGTTCCCCTGAAAAAAGCAAGCATATGACGATAAAAATCAGTCATTGAACTCACATTCGTTGGTCCATGTGATGTGAGGATTGATTTTTTTTTTCCCCTTAAAGGAGGTTCGAGTCTTATAGATTAAGGAAGATAGATGCTGGTAAAGTTAAAATCCCGATTTTGAACCTTCTGAACAAGATTAGTCATTATGTTTTCATTTGTATTTATAATATAAGTCATGAAAAAATATAATATAAAAGAGACGGTCATCATCGTATTATAAAATTCAAAAAAAATTATTTAATAATATGAATGATATGAGTTATCTCTTTAATATGACATCCAATGATATGACTCAATATTTTTTTTCTTAATCATTTTATTTACTGAATAATTATAAAGAAAATAAAAAAATAAAAAATACCAGTCAAAAATATGTTTTTTATGCTTTAAAGTAGATAAATAATTGCTTAAACCGTAAATCAATATGCAAATCGGACAAAAATATCCAATTAAAATTTCATTTATATTTTATATTTTATTATTATTCATGAATTATAAACAATGACTCTTTCAATGATATATGTGTTTACAGTAATTTCGCGTCAATTCAATTGTCCATTGATCCCTACTAATTTTGTCATTATCACACTAAAAATATTTGACCAACAATCGGTGTCTTGCAGGGCCGTCTGGTCTCCGAGACCTGAAATCGAAACCTATTTTTCCCATTTACGCGATTCGAAACCACAGGCTAAGCAAAATCCGTTTTACGTGCCCTTTACCATGGAGGCGCTCTCGGGCACAGCGCTCGTCCCAAAATTCCCAGAAATCAAACCCAATCTTCTACCCTTTTTTGAGCCCAAATTTTCTTTTTCATATACGAGCAAGCGAATCCGATGTTGCAATATCGAGAGATGTCGAAATCTATCTTTGTCGGAGCGGGCGGCGAAGGAACGGAAAGAGATTTTCAGAGTTCGATTGTTTAGTAAGGAAAGAGATGACAATTTGGGGTTCGATAATGGTTCTGTTTGGGATTTTAAACGTCGATGATGATGATGAGGTTTGCAACTTTTATATTGCTGACCTGTTGCTGCGTAGTTCTTCGTTTATCATGCATCGGGTTCATGGCAGGACATTGACATCACTTATAAATGGATATAGCAATTTAAATCAGGTGGATGTCTTGATTGTTTCGGTCTTGACGAGCAGAAGATAGTATTCATGGGAAAGAAAATTGAGGATGGGTATGTTCCTGCCTTCCTGGATAGTAGTTTTCGTACTTTTTTTCCCTTGAAATAATGGTTGATACTCTGTGCTCCTGATGATTAACAATGTAATTTTGCAAGTGGATAGCATAATCCACCTAAGGTTTATTTGAGTATGTGATGATTTTCTTCATATGCTGAAGGCTAAAGCGACTCACGAGAGAAGTACTTTAAATGCCTCGGATGATGGCTCCAAGGTTGAAGCACCTTCACGCGTTGGGTTCGGTAGTGGGGTTGGTGGAGGGAGTAGAGCTGGACTATTCAGAACTCCCATCTCCGGGGGTGTGCGGAGTGCCACTTCTGCTCATGGTTTACCCCCGCCAGCATTGGCTGTTCGCAATCTGATGGAACAGGTATGCTTTCAAAATATTTAATGCAAAGTAGCATTGCCAACTAATCAGCTTTGATGGTCTAACCTTGTGGTGTTCATGTGATCAGGCTAGGTTTGCTCATCTATGTACTGTTATGGCTAGATTGCACCATCGACGGCAAGGTTACCCGTTTGGCTCTCCAGTGGACTTTTCCCCTGATTCTATGGTCTACGGGAGGTAAGTTCATATCTGGGTATCTTCTCTTGTGATTTTTTTTGGGGGGGGGGGGGGGTTAAATTGCTCATGCTTGATAAATTTGAGGTGGGTGGTAATCCAATAATAAAAGGTACCAATTTTAACTAGTAGAAGTTTAACTTGCTGTTTGAGAAATAGTTCACCATCCACCCCCCTCGAGTCTACAAGTTTCATATACAAGTGTTTGGAAGAAAAACATGAAGGGCGCTTATTCTGTTAAAAAGTGGAATGGTGTAGTCTATGATTTGTAGTCTAGGATAAAGTCCTTTTTTGTTTTTTTTTTGAGGGGGGGGGGGGGTTCAAACAGATCCTGTATTTTCTTTTTCTCCTTTGGCAATACACACGAGAAATTTGCATGCAGATCCTCGTTCACTTGTCGAACAGGTATATCTCGAATTTTCTATCAACAGAACTACTATGCCTACAAGTATTTCTCCTCTATGAGTTGAATTGATTGAGGTTTCACAGATCCCTGGATGGACCAGGCTTATCAAACGCCAGAGTGACAATATTTGGTGATGTCTATCCGCTTCCAGATTCTCAACAGGTGGTTTACAACTTCTTGAAGTGATCATATTTTTTTGAGGTCAAGGTTATTTAAAAGTCCATACTTTGAGGTTTGATTTAAAATATATAAGTTTCTTTTAATTACTTTGTGAGTGACAGAGCCTCAGCATTTCCTTTTATTTTTATTATTCATTAGTCTTTTGTGATCTTGAGGGGTCTAGAGTTAGGTTATGGTGCTATGTATCATGACGGAGTCTTGGTATTGTCTTTTATTTTTATTTTACATTTGTCCTCTGTGATCTGGAGGTGCCTGGAGTTAGGTTATGGTGCTAAGTATCGAGCCTTATTTTCTTGCTCGCAGAAATGGGCTCACGAACAGTACATAGCCAAGCATCATCAGGGTCGTCCTCAGCAATGGGGAAACTTCTACTATTTTAGGGTGCAAAACATCAGGTAAGCCGTTGCCATGCAGCATAGGAAAGTTGGTTACTAGTTATATTTTTTGTGTGTAGGCATTTAAGCATTATATGTGCTTGAATATTTGGTTATATTCTTTTGTATTTGTCTGCTTCTGTTATATTGCTATATTTTCTTTTCTTACTTGAAGGGGTGGGAAATTTGAGTGTAGTATGTACTTTCCGATGTCGAGAAGTTGTGGCCTGCACAATTTATTTGCACCAAACAAGCAGAATTCAACTGCATTAACTGTAGACCTCATATCTCATGTGTTATGTGGTCTCTTGTTTTGTTGCCCCTTTAAAAATTACCACTTAGTTTGCAAACTGACCCTCATGCTTCAGCTGTTGTAGCTGTTTTGGACTCGATCTGATTATGCAACGAGTGATGCAAATGTGCTCTCTAATCTTTCAAGTACGATTCTAAAATAGGTCGGAGTGATGCACTGATTTTGAATGAAAACAGAGTGATGCGAAGAACTTCGATAGAAGGCTAAATGATCCGTTAACGTTCTTTTCCACTAAAATTTAATTGTTTTGAATTCCCACTAAAAGTTTTTGTTAGAATGATGCATGAGAAACCATTTATATTTTGTTATTTTGATTACCAGTAGTAATTTATATAAATGAGATCTTTATTTCTTTTAAGCTTGTTTCCATTTAGTTGTTATTGTGTTTTTCAGGTTTATGTTTGATTTTCTCATATGCAAGTTGTTTTTGATAGGTACACAAAAAATCTATAAAATAGAGTGAGTAAAAGGTTTAAGCATTACAAAAACCTTTGCAAAATCTTTGACAAGGATGAATGTGAGGAGTTGCTTGCTAATGATGTAGAAGAGTTTGGAGAGGTTGGAGATGGATCAGATGAGGTAAATATTGAATCATCTTTCAATGTTCGGACTACTCATACCACTCCGAACACTACTTCTATGCTAAGTGAAGAATATTCTAACCAGATACAATGTGGTAAGAAGAGAAAGAAAGCATCAAGTTTGGATCAAAGTCTGATTGAAAATATTGAGAAATCAGTTATTATCCTTGGACGTGAAATTCAAAATGCTACCATCAAATTTTGTGAAGTTTTAGGTGTTGAATTATCCCTGAAAGAGCGAAAGAAGAATATCAACACCGAGTTGTTGAAACTGCATGCTATCTCTTTATTGAGAGTCACAAGACCGCAGATCTTATTGGACGGGATGAACATAGAATGCTTCACTTCTTTTCTGTTCTAGATGATGAAATGGAAGAATGGATGAAGGCATTGTTAAGGGGAGAAATACGATGCGTTTCTCTCTCTCTCTCTCTCTCTTTGTGTGTGTGTGCGCGCGCGCGCGCAGATTGATGGTCAAATTATGTAACATGTCACCCTCTATGTTTCAATGGTGTAACATCTTACTTTCGTATGTTTTTTTGTATAGCTGATTTATTCATTTTGGGATTTTTGTGCATCTTTTTTATTGATCGAAAATTTCACAATGTAAGATGTCATACATGTTTTGTAAACTAAACATGTAACATGTAATTATTGCTTTTGTACACGTGTAAACATGTATTTGTAAAAATTATATACTTAATCTTTTGTAAACATGTACTTTGTGATATGTAAAATTGACATGTAATTCATAAAATTTGCATCAGATCTTGATTGTTTTTAATTTATTCACATTGGATTCAAGATAGTTAATCCTTTACAAGGTCACATATAATGTGAGTAACAAATGAAAATAATATCTTTAAAAAAATTTAAAATAAAACTCCAATAAAATAATGTAGGTTTTACAATAATTGATGTAATTAAATATATTATATGAGATATTTAATTTTTTTTCTTTTTCTATAGTACAAGATAATCGGGTCATTTTGTCTTGATTTTCATTCAATTCCTTATTGTATCTCAAACAATATCTCTAAATTAGTCATTCCAATCTACACATCAAAAAAAAGACATGATAATGGGTTCATTCCCACAAAATATATAATTCCATTTCTTCACAAAATCATTCGTATGAATCAAATACAGCATAAGTGCTCTTTTTCAGATTGATCAACATAAGTACTTCTAGTTTCAATCCTTTTTTTTTTTTTTTTTTGAAGTTCTAGTGTCAATCTGTTAATCGCGAAGAGATGGAAAAACAGAACACGTTGGCAATCTCTTGTTTATCTAAAGTGCCATATAATTGACTGAAAGATCAACATGATGTTAAAGCATATAAAGTTTTGATATTGTTTAATTTCACTTCACCAACATAAACATCATAAATTTAATAATAAATATATCATATAAATTTAATAGTAATTATATCATATTATCTTCTGACAACTAGACTTGGATATATATGAAATAATTTTTATTATATAGTTATATTTGCATTCTCCTTACTGCTTGATTCTTATACTCAAAGAAAACAATTTCACTTCGTTATTCCAACCAATCATCATACCTTAAGATTCTCCACAAAACTAAAAATAAAAAAATTATCATATCTAAAGGCTAATGTTTTCTACCGCTAAAAAGATATGATAACTTACCAGTGAACCTTAATCTTGTTTTTTTTTTTCTTCTGAATGATAAAATACAATCTTTTCTTATTCTTTGAATTACATCCAACCGTTCCTATGAAACAAATAGCTCCTACGTGATCGATTCATAATTGAAGAAACAAATAAAACACAACCAGGACTACAACAATCGTTGAAGTTTTATCAAACAACTTCATTAACTCAACTCTGCTGTACAATTAGAACATCATCACGATCACCACTGCGTTTCCTGGTTTTCTCCACGTCATGCCTAGGCAAGCGTCCTTGACCCAACGTTACGCAACTTTCGTTCCAATGTCGAGAGGACGAAACTCATTCAGGTTGGCATCACTTTATCGAACGTGTATGGTAACATCGGTGGGACTTGGCAGTTTAATTTGTCGGATTTAAATCATGCACTCGACGAAGGGGCTCATCACTTAGTGCTATTTCTTGGCTCGACGGGCATTGACTTCCAAAAGAACATGGCAGAGGGAATATCTGTCACGGACCTTGCAAATTGGATGAGGCATGTCATTGCGTGGTTTGGTCCAAAGCTTAGATGGATCACCTTCAATGAACTATATGATTTCAGTTACTTGCTTTCCATGCTGACAGAATTGAAGACGCTACCGTCTATAGCGAATGACATTCTTGAAGCGCTGAGATTGTGGTTTGGGATGGAATTTTTCGACGTTAAGGTGAATGCTGAAGGGAATGGCTTATTTGATGGGATGAAGCGGGAGTTAGGGCTCGGCAGGTTGACAGAGTTGATGGGGGTGGCGCGGTCTGCAGGGGTGGCGCATCAGGGTGGATCAGATAGCTTGTTGACGGCGAAGTTGTTTGGAAAGATGATGGAGAGAGGCTTCAACGTGTGCGGGTTCCAAAGTCGCGATGATCAACAATGTCCTGGTCCGATCAACATGCCTTGGATCAACCATCCTTCCTCCTCCTCCTCCTATGATTGTCTATCCATGGCCATGGCCTCCGCTCGGATTGATGGGATATCATAGGTTTGCTTAGATTTGTTTAGTTTGTCATTCATGGGTCGCGTTTCAATGATTTATTAGTTTTCTATGTGAGTGACTATCATTTTAAGGATTCCTAGTTTACTGTCTGTAAAGTTTATGTGTAGGGAATCCGAAACTGTTCTAGACAAAAGTTTGGACACTGTTATGACAAGCTTTGTTTAGTAGTATCGTTTATAAGCAACATAGGCATTGTCTTCGTCTATGAGATTTAGGTGATTGTAATGAAAAACAAATAATAATGTTAGTTTTTGTTGGTAATAATTTTTTCGAGTTCTGTTGACTATGAAGGAATACTTGGTGCTTCGATCTCGCCTGTAGCATAATCAGTGCTTTGGACATGCTATCCTTCATCTGTCTTTCAACTTGCTGTATATCAACGACGATTAGTGTTTCTGATTGCTATCATTCATTATCGTTTGTACTTGCTTTCCTTATTCCGCATATGCAGTTTGAAATTTGGGTTTACGTCGGTGTTGGATCGTAAAAATAGGCCGATAAAGCCTAAGAAGAAGACCAAATTCCCACATGAAAGACCGAACCATTTACCGGCATATTATTACATAGAGGATTGTGAGGGTTTATTTAAAATCAGTCATATTAACTATTTTTATATCTTAAAATGAAAGATTTCTATAAAGATTTTATTCCACAGAATCACTGTCATAGAATCAAGATTTTTTTATGATATAAAGTCAATTATATTGGTTGATTTTAAATCAGCCACATATTTCTGTATTATATCTCATCCATCAACCATCATCCATTAACCATTGATCAATTTACTCATATGTCATTTTCAACTCGAACACCTACTGACTCAAGCATCGGAGTGGGTTTTCGAGTTATTCATCTCAAACCTTGGGTCATGGTGTTTGCTCCTATAGATAATTCTAGAGTTCATTTGTAGTAAACCTAATTACCTCCAAATTTCAAAATATAATAGTAAGACAATATCTAGCATTTGAATGTAATTAGTAGCTCATTTAATTTCTAACCAATTTAAATAATTACCAATTGAAGAAGATTATATGCGAAATCTTTAATTTAATGTAATAAATAAATCATACAATTTCCATATAAAATACTATGCTGCTTGATCAAGCTTCATGTATGTAGATCGTTACTCCTCAGTGTCATTGTTTCTCTCCATCAACAAAACTTAAGCTCTAAACAAAAAAATGGCCAACTCTAGCTTGATGGTTGGTTATTTTACTTTCATGGCTATCGTCTTGCTTGCATCGGGTCAATATCAAGATGCGCGTGCAACATTTTACGGGGATGCAAGTGGTGGTGGTACTGAAGGTAAGTGTGCAAGTGGTGTATACATAGCAAATAATCCATGTCGAAATATATGTAGGTGCAAACAACCAGTTATCATGATATTTGATGATAAATTGCCCCATGCAGGGGGAGCTTGTGGCTACTATAAGGATTATGGAGTACAGACTGCAGCATTAAGCACTGCACTCTTTCAAGACGGAGCAGCATGTGGTTCATGTTATGAGATATACTGCACAAACTCGCAATTCTGCAAAAATGGCAAATCAATCCGAATCACTGCAACAAACTTCTGCCCACCGAACTACACCAAAAGTCATGACATTTGGTGCAACCCGCCTCAGAAGCACTTCGACCTGACACAGCCCATGTTCCTTCAGATCGCAGAGTACAGAGCCGGTGTAGTACCAGTCAAATTCAGGAGAATCAGTTGCTCAGCAAGGGGCGGCATTAGGTTGAGGATCGCGAAAGCTAACAATAATTGGATCCTTGTGCTTGTCTATAATGTTGCTGGTGCAGGAACTATTTCAGGTGTGAAGATTAAGGGCAACGATGGAATCTGGAGACAGATGACAAGGAACTGGGGAGTGAATTATCAAACCGGTGGAAACTGGTATGGCCAAAGCATGTCGTTCCAGATCACAGCAACTGATGGTCGAACGATCGAGGTGGATTATGTCGTGCCTGGTAGCTGGCAAGTTGGACAATCGTTTCAAGGAAAAACAAACTTTTAATTGATCAGTTCAGTTAGGTGATTAAACAGAATTGTCGTAATGTATCAGGTCAAGACCTGAACACCTATAGATTATTCAGGTATGAGACCAATAAATATTAATAATAAGCTAGAGCAATACAAGAGCTCTATTTACCAATCATTTCACTATTCATTTGCGTGCACATAATCATATCATGTTACAGGCTTACAGCCATGATGTGTAGAACAGATGAAGTTGGAAGACAAAAACGGACAAGCCGCAAAGAACATTTCCTGCAAGGGATACAACTTCAAGTTCTACAGGTCATTCCTTGATCATTTTCCCAAACATGGCAACAATTATTGGGATACGAATCTCAACCACGGCTTCAACAAAGTCCTAGCTAGAATCAGTTTGAAGTCAAGAAGCTAGTTTCTCATTCAACGAGAAAAAAAATGTGCATTGAACATCACCAGAAAAAAGAAATAGTAAGAACGATAATCGACAATTGTCATCATGAATCCACATCACGTAAAGCTTGCTGCACTATAAATACATCTCCGCTTTCCACTGGAGTCTCAAAGATGAAGCACAAACATCTCCTATGGTTTATTTCGCCATCATATTTGTACAAAAAAAAAAAAAAAAAAGACAGCAAGAATTATTTAGCCAGCCGACATCCTGCAGCAATACAATAGGAGAAGATGAAAATCGCCAAAGCAGTTGACACAGCCACACTTTCCTCTCACACTGCTTGGAAAGCCTAGTTGTGACATGCAAAGATATAGAACCACCTCAGTGACTTGGTCGAACACTGGTGCTCTGTTGAACGATTATGTGAATAATTCCACTACAGAACTATAAGTAGAACAGAGGACTTTCACACCCAAACTAAAATGAATACCATGACCATACAACCAGTTGCTCTTCTTCAGAAGATGGACTAAGCACACAGTTACTAACCACAAATCAAGTAGTACATATTTTCCACCAGAAGCCAAGTTTCAAAATTTTAACCAGCCACATTGCATTGATCTACACAATATCTCCTATTTTCATTCTCTCACACTATGAGTACTTGCCCGACCAACCGTGGCTCCCAAACATTTTCATTTCACACATAGATCAAAGAAACCCACTGTTATTTATAAACATGGGACGGTGTTAGACTAGATGAGGGAGTACAAGGTCACTATGGACCGGGCAAAACAAGGGTTAACTGGATTTGGGGCAGCATTTTCCTTTGAAAGCCATTCGGGAACGGAAGGCACAAGTTAGAGCAATATTAAGTTTTGGAGGGGGGCTATGACAAAAGAACACCCTCAAAGAATTATAAAGGAATCTTGGGCCTTGGTGCAAAGGATCATTTTCTGACCATCATTATCGAATCTATCTAAATAACTATAACTTTTACGTTCTACTCTAGTCACTGCAATAATAGCGCTCGTTTTTCTACAGCAACTAATATGCCTCAAATTCCAAGATACAACAGTAGACGAAACGGTTCAGAGCACCATCATAAGAATGAGATGGAACAATGCAACAACTTAAGAATGATACACAAATGAATATGTCTGAAGGATCTCATGAAAAAGGACAGAAAACAACTATGTGCTGAACTTACAAGTGTTAGATTTACGTTCTAGTGACCATTTGTCGAATTCGCGACTTGTCGTTCAATGTCACATTCCATACCCAGCTTATCTTAAGACGGTAAAAACATATCCACCCTCCATGGAAACCAATCATATCTAAACCTATAGGTAATCGGAACAAACCCTAACCCCAAAATGAGAATTAGCCATCAGATTAATCAAAAAAACAATCAAACAATCAATTCGCAGATCAACCACCACAAATCAATAAAACTCGAAACTGAGTCCAAAAACCCAAAAAATAAAAAATAAAAAATAACACGCACCGGCGAGGCTCAATGCCCGCCTCCTCCGTGTTCTTTCTCATGCTGCTGGTGCTCGAGATGGCGCCGCTCCTCGGGCAAGTTAACCAGATAAGAAAATATCATGCCGCCGAAACAAACATGGTAGAGAGGATCAATGGAGCTGGTCTGGATGTACTTGGCATGGTAGTTGTCGAGTCCTTTTTCGATTAAGCCTTTCAGCTAATTGAAGGACAGCATCGGCTTGACCCGATCGGGGAGTTCTGAGAGCTTCAGGTGTCGTATCTCATTGAAGAAGTTCCGAGCCATGGTTGAGGGTTGGAGGATGATTCGTGGATTTCTTAAAGAACCCTAGAGATTGGATAATTAATTTAGGAGGGATGTGTCATCATATACATAAGTGTATAACAATAAACAAATAATTATTAAGATTAAAATAATATAATTAAAAAGTTTTATAATAAATTATGATATATTATTAAAAGTAAATATCTTATATAGATATATAATATTTTATAAATTAACAAATTTTTAAAAAATAAATATCTAAATTAAATCTATTTTATATCAAATCAATTTTTTCATTATTAATTTCTCTCTTTACCCATTGTTTATTATTAACTTAAATTATGATTAAATTATTCTTTACCAAATTAATCATATTTTGATAATAAAAAATAACATCAAATCAGTAAGTCAGTGACATAATTTTTCTACATTGTTAAAATGAATAATAAAATTTTTTAAATTATATTTTAAATATGACAATAATAAAATAATGTTGTAATTTTTTTGAACGGAAAGAGTTTGAGAAAGAAATTTAACTTAAATTTTACTCATAGGTTACTCACGATTTTGAATCATTTTATTGACTATCATCTTGTATAGTTTTAGGAAACTCTCATTTGCAATTTTTCATGAGTCTCATATTTATCGAGAATAACAAAACAAAATTAATTGATAAAGAAGAAAAATTTATAGATGATCATTCTCTAATCTTCGTAGTATAGAAATTTGAATCCTTATTCATGGGATAAAATAATTCATTCATTACAAATGTTCTTTAATTCTTATAATATTACTCCATCAATCCTGTAAAAATTATAATGATTTGATCCAGATCAAAAATTTATATGTATATGTTGAATTTGTATTAAATAATATTAAAAATATAATTTATTATAATAGTTGTGAGTTAATTGATATATTATACCTGATCAGATGTTATTCTTTACCAAATCAAAAAACATTGTAATTTTTATAAAAAGTCTAAACAGAGTAAGTTTTCATGAAACGGAGGAAATAATTATTATATTTGAAGAATGTCTTTGATTGATATTTAATTCATTCATATTTTAAAAAATTAATAAAATATAATTATTTTGTTTAAAATAAATAAATATTTATCTTAAAATAAACATTGAAAAGACTTTATTTAAATTATAGGTTTTTAAGATAAAAAAATTATTTTATCCAATACATATAATTTTTAAAGGATTAATTTAAAATTTTAAAAATTTTAAAAGATTTAAATTAACAAAGAAAGATGACAAAAACCTAAATTTAATTGATAAAGTTTTCCTTAATAAGTCTTTCCAATTTTGCAACAGGTTGTCGAGAAAACGAAGCCCATGATCCAACCGGCATGCCGCAAACCGCCGCCATCTCACCTCCACGCTGCTGGTCTGTTGTCATCTTCCTCACGCTGTCATCTCCATCCTCAACTGCCCACAGCATCACGCAACCCCCTCATCCTTTCCTCCATCCTCTCCCCTCCATCAAAATCATCACATGCCCCTCACCATAAATCCCCACCCCCTCACCACACCAAACCTCCCCTCCTCTCCCTCTCCCCCTCTCCCAATCCACCCCGCCTCATCACCCCCACAATCCCCACCCCCGCCCCCTTAATGGCTCGATCCCTCTCGCAAACCCTAGCCCGCCTCCACCTCCCCTCGATTCCACCGCCTCGACTCCTCGCCGTCCGATCCAGGTCCGATCGGGCTGCGAATTTCGAACCGGTGATCACGGAGGATGAGGATTTGATAGGGGGTGATGCGGAGGCGATCGCGGTCAGGAAGGTGGAGGAAGCCATCCACCGCGTCATCGTCAAGCGATCGCAGCCCGACTGGATCGTGTTCGTTCCCGGTGCCTCCTATTGGGTCCCGCCGAAGGGACGGGCACGCGGGCTGG
Organism: Drosera capensis; assembly: GCA_001925005.1. NCBI lineage: Eukaryota > Viridiplantae > Streptophyta > Magnoliopsida > Caryophyllales > Droseraceae > Drosera > Drosera capensis. Next base: position 99,361 of record LIEC01011481.1, on the reverse strand, counting down.
CCGAGGTGATCGGGGGATTGGTGCCCTGGAGGACGAAAGGGAATGGTAGTGGTGTTGGTGGTGGGGATAATAGTAATAAGAGGGGTGATGAGGGGTTGAAGGTTGTTAATAATCGCGGTTGGCCTTCCTCCGATTATTTCTTCAAAGGTATCTATCGGCTGTGTTCGATTTATTCTGATCAATGTCTGTGTGTTCAGTGCAACGAAAAAAATATGGTCTGCGAAATGCGCTGGTAACTGTCCATTGTCAATGTCAATGTCTGCAATTGCTGTGTGGTTACCTTTCTCTTGCAAGTTAGTGAGCAAGCTCAATGGATAAATCTTCGAAAAATGAAAACAACACAATTTGTTGAGACTGATTTCTCATATCATTGGATTGGAGATCTATAGATGGATAGTGGAGATCCATCTCTATTAGACCAACTATATGAGTAACGAAGAGAACATTGTTGATTGTTTGAACAAAGAAAGACGGGAAGTGGATAACCACATAAATTATACTCCCTCCGTCCCAGAAGAAATGTTATAGTTTGACTGTGCGCTGCACACTTGTCGAGACGAAGTTTGACTCACGTCGTGTGACTATCAAACAATATTTTTTGGGAAATTATCATGAAATATTAATAATAGTTTAAGTTATGTACTTCAACCTGACGTTAGTGACGTAGTTTTTTTTTTGTCATTAAGATGAAAAACGAAACTCCTCAGAAAATACGTGTTGAATAGTTAAAAAAGTCAAACGTAACATTTTTATTTATTTTTTGGGACAGAGGGAGCGGGGAATGTAACTTGTTTGCATCCTCTTTTTGATTGTGGATGCTGTTTTCAAATGCTTGCACATTTGCTTTGCTTAGCACACAAGCGCATATGGTTGCATACTTTCATTTAGCATATATGTGGGGGTGATGTATTCGGGCTAATTATTTGCTTGGAAGGAAAGAAAAAAAGTTTGAGCTTACTGTGCTGATTATGTCCAACAGCAAACTATAGAATACGTGTAAACTCTGTTTTCAAGAAGGCAAAAGGGGGATGATGTGGGAATGGTTGTGCGATTGTAGTTAACTAGCTCAGACACAAAAATCTCTTGGAACTTGTGAAAAGATGAAAATTAGATTAATTCAGGATTTGCTTTTAGCCAGGCATATAATGATGAAGAACTGCCAAGAGAACACTCATCACGTAAAAATGTGGATTGTGGTTCATGGAAGACATTTGGTTGTTCTGGGTTGTTGAGCATGGTTAAGCATGTGTATATTTTTTAGCTTATTGATGCTGCACTGAACTGCAGGAGTTCACCCATCATCCCTAGATGTAGAGATGAGTCCCAAGAAAACATCCAAGTCAGAGGACGAGGAAGGTTAGACGCTTCTGGGAGAGGCCATGCATATAAGGTGAGTGACAGCTAGCTATTTAAAACTATATGCTATATGTATGTGCAAAATTTGAGTATGCGAACCTCTTCTCATGGACAAAGGTTGATGCTTTGGTTTGTAGCAGGGAAAGGAATTTGGTTGCTTCTTGTATGCTTTTGATTATTGTTATGTTTTAGCATGAGGTTCTATTTGAGCATCATAGAAGAGTCAATATTGTATTATAGCTGAACTGTTGAAGCATACCAGACACCAGTCGGTTCCTATCATTCAGCCCTGGTATCCGCTGGTCGCATGTACTCGAGCGCATCAGTCCAACTTATATAAACTGTATTTTGAAGCACATTGCGTCCTCCTTGTATCTTTTTGAGCTTACTACTATCTGACTTGCAAACCAACGGGTACAGGTTTTCTGCAATCTGTACAGTGTATGGGTGGGAAGGTGGAAACTCGGGGGAGCTGTATCAATAACTGGGAGGGAGAGATACTGCTCGAGAGAATGCTGTACAGTCGCCAACTTCATGCTGGATGCAACTTTCATTGATGACTGACAGGCAACGACGAGTCGACAACTGACTTGCTAATGCTGTGTATGATGTTGCTGCGAACCAAAGCTGTTCTTGTATATTGACGTTGTTGTGCTGTGCTTTTAACGTTCAACCTGGATCAAGGATATTTGTTGTATGTATTCAGCAATCCATTTCATACAGCTGGAGCAGATGCAAAAAGAGATAGCTACTTGTAAACCTTTTTTCGACTTTCCTTTTCGTTCCTTTTCTATGATAATGCCAACCTGTCTGTGATCTCGTCCGCATTATCAACATCATTTTTGGTCATCAAACCTACTTATCAAATAAGCACGACATCAACATCAACTTTTGGCCAAGATCATTTATAAGTATCATATAACAGGACATTGCATTTTACCTACGTCACAAATAGGTGCACATGGTTATGTTTCGATGCCATATTATCGATATAGTCTCACAGAAATCATTACGTGGGAACATTCGACAAAAAGAATACAACTAGTAGTGCTTAATCCATGTACTCTACTGATCCATTGAATGTCATCAACAAAGCTAAGAGCAAATAATGTCCCTTGTTAGAGGCAGATAGATTATCCCACCAAAACGACGTCGCACAAAGTTCTCCGCAGTTTCCCCTCCCACTTTCTCTCCCACCTCAACCGCATCGTCGCTTTCTCTCTCCTCCGAGATCCATCTACCAATCGATCTCCCTCTCATTCTCCCCTCAATCCACGATCACCGGTGATCGAATCCTAGATATTTTAAAGAAAAAGATCATCGAGGAATCTCCACCGTCTTGCGATATGGCGTCGGCGAAGACTCCGCCGCGGCAGCCCAGGGTTCCGGCGAAGGAAAATGGTGGTGTTGGTGTTAGTGGGGTGAAGGTGGAGGAGACACTGAGCTTGTTCAAGGCGGATAGGTTCGATGCGGAGTCGTATGTGCAGTCCAAGTGCTCTCTCAATGACAAGGTCATTGATTTTTAGCGGAATTCATTGATTTAGTACTTTCGGATTGATTGAGCTTTGATCGAGTCGGGATAGTGGTATTCGATGTTGTTCAGGGCGGTGTAGGTTGAGTTAGGGTTGGATTATTTGATAATGTATGTTGATGGTGGATGAATTCGATAATGTTGATGACATATTGGTTCTTCTAGGGTTTGTGAGAGGATCGATTTGTTTATATAAGTTGATCTGAAGGTGCTTTATGAGACATTAGGTTAGTTTAATAGTTTGCAACCTGCACTGAGGTGTTTGCATTTTTTCTTAGTGTTATAGTTGGTGATGTGATTCGTTGATCTACTATAGTCTATATTTGATTCTTATTACTAGAGTTTGAGAGGGTTGGAGTACAGATGGTTTGCAGCTGTTTTTTTTTTCCCTTTTTAAGTAAAAGGCGAAAGATTAGTTCGCTTGTACTCACCGCATAGATGGGTTAGAGCTGTTTTTGTAATGCAAGGTGCACAGTTGGGGGAATAGAAAATCGGTGAAGGGACGTGCCTTGAAATTTTACATGCAGTAGTCTAAGATGACAAATAAGGACAAACAATGCCTTTTGTCACAGTGTGCTATCCAACTGTGTCTTATAGGGGACTAGATGAGGCGAAGAGTGATACTTGAAATTAGTGTCTTTATCATGTCAATGATTCATTGATGTGGTTGTGGATCTTCTTCCATGTAAGCTGATGGCGCTCGGATCCGCTGGCTTTTTATGCAGGAAATAAGGCACTTGTGCACTTACCTTCTGGAGTTGAAGAAAGCTTCTGCTGAGGAAATGCGAAAAAGTGTTTATGCTAACTATTCAGCTTTTATAAAGTGAGTCTGTTGTCCTTTTCCATTCCTGCACTGCTTCTTCCCTTCTCTTTTATCTCATTCCTAAGCTTATATGCTTCTGCTTTTTCATTGATTCTATGGGAGGTTTCTGACTTAAGGTGCTTCCATTGGCTGCTGGGAGGGTGAATACTAGTATGGTAGTAGCATTAATATATTCCAGATAGTTCAGCTGATTTCGTTTTTTTTCCTGGAAAACAAAAATGATTTATTTATCTTTCTTTTTCATTGGGGAAAGTCTGAAATTGTAACATAGTACTATTAGATATGTAGTTATGGAGTACTTTCATAGTGTAAGTGCATAACTGATGGAATTCTTGCTAAGAAGATTGATTTCTCGTGTCTTTATTTTCTATTCTTTTAGGAGTAGATCCTTGTTAGAGTGTGAAACTGAGCACTTTTTTGTGAACCATTTAACATTATGTCTTGGTATAAGTTAAGTTAGGTGAGTTAATTGACTGTTGGATTACATTGCCAGATTACCTTACTGTTTTGTCATGAAGCTTATTCCCCGTATATTTTGTGTGTAACCTGCAGGACATCAAAAGAGATATCTGATTTAGAAGCGGAGCTCCTTTCTATTAGGAATCTGCTATCTGCCCAGGCATCTCTTATACATGGTTTAGCTGAAGGGGTTAATCTTGATTCATTGGAAGGATCGGAAGAGGAAGGTTCTGTTCCGAATGGTGTATCAAACTCTGAATATAGAGAGCCGTCGGACCTAGAAAAATGGTTGACTGATTATCCTGACCTTCTGGATGTTTTGTTAGCTGAGAGAAGAGTGGATGAGGTGTTAAAAGCTCTAGATCATGGAACCGAAGTAGCTTCTGAAGCGAAGGAAATGAATACTGTGGACCCAGATGCAATCATCTCCTTACAGAATACCATATCTGGAAGGAAGCAAAAGTTAGCTGATCAGCTTGCTGAAGCTGCTTGCCAACCTTCTACTCGTGGTTCTGAGCTTCGTACTGCAGTAAGAGCTCTTAAAAGGCTCGGTGATGGACCTCGTGCTCATACCTTACTACTGGATGCACATTTACAAAGATACCAATACAACATGCAAAGTCTTTGTCCATCAAGCAGCTCTTATGGAGGAGCTTATACTGCAGCCCTCTCGCAGTTGGTATTTTCAGCTATTGGACAAGCAGTTAGTGATTCCTTGGCCATATTTGGTGAGGAGTCAGCATACACATCAGAGTTGGTTGTGTGGGCCAGTAAGCAGACGAAAGCATTTGGCGAACTAGTTAAAAGGCATGCATTAGCATCTTCTGCAGCTGCTGGGGGGCTGAGGGCTGCCGCTGAGTGTGTTCAAATAGCTTTAGGCCATTGTTCGCTGTTGGAAGCTCGTGGGCTTTCCCTTTGTCCTGTGCTTGTGAAACTCTTTGGACCTAGTGTAGAGCAAGCAATTGATGCTAATTTGAAAAGAATCGAGGAAAATACAGCTGCTTTAACTGCTGCTGATGACTGGGTACTCACATATCCTCAGACAGTTGCACATCAACATGGCAGGCTTGCATCAGTTAGTGGTACATCAGCGTACAACTATAAACTCACAAGCAGCGCTCATCGGTTTAACTCAATGGTCCAGGTGAACACCCTTGTCCTGTCAACTTTCTGAGATCTAGATACCTGAAACTTTCAATTGGCATAGCTTGTGGGTTTAGGAATTATCTTATCTGAGTGTCCTTCTCCAATTTACATCTTGTCCTAATTTAGCATAGCTTACTTGCTACTGGGAAAGCTGCTTGATGCCAATTCTGGAGCTTCTTTGACGGTTTAGGATTGAATTATGTATGCACTTGTGTATTCTATGCATATTTCATGGTGTCAGCGTGGTCTTGTTCTTTCATAATAATGGATGTGTTTCCTTCTTCTATTACTGCGTCCTCGTTCTGTGCTTGATCTACCATCAATTTCTGCTTTAGGATACTAGAATGTTGAAACTACTACTGATAGAACTTCCTGTCTGTTATGAGTTGCAGGACTTATTTGACGATGTAGGACCACTTCTGAGTATGCATCTAGGAAGTAAAGCACTGGAAGGCGTATATCAGGTTTTTAACTCGTATGTCAACATGCTTATTAAAGCATTGCCCAATTCCATCGATGAAGAAACTACTCTTGAGGGCAACGCAAACAAAATTGTTCGAATAGCGGAAAATGAAGCCCAACAAATTGCATTACTAGCAAATGCATCAATGTCAGCAGAAGAACTGCTCCCTCGTGCAGCCATGAAGCTCACAGTGAGTCAGGGTGGGAACCATGATGATTTTCGCAGAAGACCTTCAGATAGGCAGAGCCGTCATCCTGAACAAAGGGAATGGAAAAGGAGACTTGTTGCCTCAGTAGAGAGACTCAAAAGTAGTTTTTGTCAGCAACATGCTCTGGATCTTATTTTCACCGAGGAAGGCGACACGAATCTTGCTGCAACAACGTACATTGATATGGATGGAAATGAAGATGAGATTGAATGGTGTCCATCTCTAATTTTCCAGGTAAAAACTGCGGAGATGGCTTTTCTGATTATTTATGCTTATTCTTGATGCTCCTAAAAATTAATTAGGCTTCACTTTTACCTGAGTAGCTTAAGAAGACCATAACAGTGCTTTGCTCATGCTTTCTTTATTGTGGATGCCTACTGGACCGAGTCATGCCTTCTTCATTCTTTCACAAATTTCTACTTTCTTCTTCTTTTAGAAAACTAGTTTTACGCCCTTTGTATAGTGGTTATTCTATCAAGTCTCTTGGATAAAAATACGGGAACCGTATAGATATTAACTACTATTTCTTCATAATGTGTTGTACAGTTTTGTCCTTGCAAATCTCTATCATATGCATTTCCTTTGCTTTGTAGTTTGACAAATCGCTATAATTTTTAAAAAATCCAGATATGTTGTATTAAAATTGTCAATGTGGAACTCTAACTGTTACTGCTCTCCAGGAGTTGTTCTTAAAACTCAATCGAATGGCTAGCATTGCGGCCGAGATGTTTGTGGGGAGAGAAAGGTTTGCCACTCTGTTGTTGATGAAGCTGACAGAGACTGTTGTCCTGTGGTTATCTCAAGATCAAAGTTTTTGGGACGACATTGAGGATGGACCCAAACCTTTGGGTTCCCTAGGACTTCGACAGGTGTTATACTCTGACCCCTTGCTGGTATCAATTGATGAATTTTATGCATGACCGTGGTTCTTGAAGTTGTTTGCTTCGGCTATTCTAATGATTTTAACTCTTGTAACTGCAGTTCTATTTAGATATGAAATTCGTTATCCTGTTCGCTTCCCAAGGTCGGTACCTGTCCAGGAATTTGGTTAGAGTTCTCAATGAGGTTATATCGAAAGCAATGGGAGCCTATGCAACTACTGGAATGGATCCAAACAGGTATTATAGATTCTGTTTTATAAGTGATGCAATCTCCTCCTTTTACTTATCCTTTCTCATCCATTTCCATAATATGGCGTCTGATGAAGTTTCACGCTGTTTTGCGGTGTTACTGTTCACATGTAGTGCCTGCTTACCCAATTTGAGTACTTGTATGTTGATTGATCTGGCCTGGTAAATTGTCATATCATTTAGTTCCGCAGCAATTACTGGGCAAAATACCTGGATACACACAAACAGCAGCGTCCTGGATTTTTGCGTGTGCTTTTCACCTCATCCCTATACTTCTTAGGGCCTGTCTCAAATCTTTTGTGACAGTTTCTCAATCCTTTTCTGTCGAATATTCTTACAGTGTATTGCCTGAAGATAGTTGGTTCGATGAGATTTGCCAAGAAGCAGTAGAGAGATTGAGTGGAAGACCAAGATTAGCTGCCGGGGATCGTGATCCAAATAGCCCGACTGCTTCCGTCTCAGCTCAGTCTGTTTCTTCGATCAGATCTCATGGAAGTGTCTAGTCCCTTTACTCCTTTTCCTTCCCCTCTGTATATGTAGACTACAAATCGAAATCTGCTGTTGATTCATGATCTTCTGTCCATAGCAAGTGTTTGGGAATAATGTTTTGCCCTCTCTGTTGTATTTTTTTTTTTCCAGGAAGACATTCTTTGATAAATGAATGTCCTTCGTTGTTTCTGTAGTCTAGGGATTCTTTTGTAGGTCTAGTTTGTAAGAGACCTTGCGATCTTTGATGATTAATTGCATTGTCAAGTCTTGTATTCTTACGGACCAAAGGCTGAATTACAACTCCACTGAATGTTCTTTCAATTCCTGGATTTCAACCTACCTTATTTGAAAGTGCATGGTTCTTGAGACAGAGTATATAACACAATAGTCATCACGATCTTGTTGTGAACGTATCATCTTGGTTCATTTTATCACAACATCTCGGATAACCTTGTTGTTCACAGGGTTTGGTATGGATGAGACGTGCATCGGTTTATCTATGTCGCAATTCTCAACGAGAGAAATTGTATCCGAGGAGAGCTTTTACTACATCTTTGCATCCAAAATCGTGGCAGCAGCCACCTTCGAAGAAAACGAAGCAGCAGTAGGAGGTCAAAAGACCGTTAGGTGCATACCTACTAATCAAAAAGCTCAACCGGGAATCACCTGCCAGTTTTATTTCCTATCCTTCCTCAAAAAATGAACGTTCTCGATTCAACCCATCCATCGCATCACATCAACATAGCCGACGATGAAGAACGAGGAGGAGCCGGAGCAGGAAGTGGAGGTGGATGCGTCGGCGACTGCCACTCCGTCGACGCCTCCATCTCCGCTTCCAGTCAGTGTGGGCCCCGGGAACCAGAGGTACGCCTTCTCCTCCTCCTCTGCATCGCCGGCTTCCTCTAGCCATGTCTCCACGGAGGAGTTGCCTTTGCTGCAAGATAAGGTCGAACCGGTGGTTGTGATGGTGGACGCTCCGTTTTCGGCGTTCTCGTTGGATTGGCCGCCTGAGCCTTCTCAACGGCCTGCTTCTCGCAGCTCCTGTCTCAAGGATCTGTGAGTATTGTCTTTGATTGCTTGCTGTTTGGATCGATAGGTTTTGAATGTGTTTCGAGCAGAGGTATGTTTTGGATGTGTTTGAATGTGCTGAAGGTGTACATAAAAATTGATTCTGGTCTGACCAAATGTAGGTATGTAGAGTTCTCGGAAATGTATTGTGTAATATGCTTTTCGGAGTTTAGTATTTGTAGGGAAACAATAGGATCTGAGGTGGAGTCCTAGAAGCGTCTTGGTCAAATAGTCGATCCATCCAGGTTGAGGGAGTAACATTTGATATTGATTGGTGATCGTATATGTTCCCATAAGAGCTATGTAGGATAACAGCGAAACTTGGTACCTGAGGCAAATTGCATTTGGGATGGTACATAACCTAATGGAGGTGCAATCCAAACATCAAAACTCATTCAGGATATTCTGATTCCTGATGATAGATGTCTCTGTCTTGAAGACAGTGATATTGGTTTTCTTTTGTAGCACAGACCTGACTCATCACAACACCCCGACAGTGCTCGACACTTCAGGACATGTGTATATGTACGTAGACAATCGAGAGGGATAAACTACAAGATAATCGTGAAGCAACAGATGTTTCCCGCTTCTCTTGTATTAATGTATTCTTCGTTCTTTGGATTCGGAAAATGCAGGTTGGAATGGTTTGTGCAGAGATGCTGCAGTTGCTGCTCCTGGAATCTAACCCCATCTCAGTTGATCAAGCCTCATGAGAACTAGATACTATTGAACCCAAGAGGAGATGGACACTGCGACACCTTGATTCCTGAACTAACCAAACTGCCGCACACCGTGAAGATGCGGGCAGCTGACGATAGAATTCTGTAGCAACAATGACCAACCATGTGTGCGACTCTCCTTACTGTAGTTGTGCTTGAAATCCGCCAAATTCATCGCAGTGTAATTCGTCTTCATATCATTCTCCTTTTCAAGGAGCCGACAGATGTGTGTTAGGTTTGTTCCTTTAGTCCCTTGTAGCTTTTCTGATCCGATTTTTGTTCACACATAGCACCAAAGACTTGGTTTTGTGGCATTACTAACGTGAATGTGATGATGCGCTTGTGACAATAGCTATGCTATTATCGGTTCTGTATTTCATGAGCCTGATTAACATCGTTGGGATTTACGAGCATAAACTGAAGAAGTTGGTCAGTGTGATTATTCTGCATCACTTGAAAAGCAAATGACATTCTTTCACATATCCTCTTTTCACTTTCAAATGGGATGAGCATAATTTAGTAGTGATGCCTCGTTGACGGTAATGATACATGTACCACACATGCATGCATGTGAAGCGGGGACTTGGGTTCCCTGCTGTTGAACCCTACAGCATTGGTGCTGTCTTCCATCACTACCATTGGATCACAATAAAGTTTGAAAAAGTCCTATGCTTGTGGCTGAGCTGTTTTTTTTCTTACCTTTGGATCATTGGTGTTGTATTACAGGCACAACAGGCGATCCAGTGTAATAAAATGGTGCTTTTTCAGTTAATTTTTGGATAATTTTCATCCTACCAAATCATTCACATGAATATCAAGTCATTCATTGAAAATTTTTGAGTTGGGTTGTCTCATCCCATTTGACAAGCGACCAGACCAAAATTCTCCGTATGGGTGAGGTCGTCATCCAATGTGTCAGTTTTAGTGATCAATTAGGTTTTATGGGTTATTTAATTGATAAAAAATCTTTTCTAAAAAACAAAAAAGAAATCTTCAAATTCTATGAATGAAAAAGTGATGTGAATTTGATCGTTTTCAGAACATTTTAACAATTGAAAAAAATCAAGGAATTTTAATTGATCTTGTGATTATATAACTGTTATTTCTGAATCTTGATCATCTATATTGTGTTTGTTTATGATAGTATGAGAAACAAAACATAGGTTAGATGTTGATATTCGAAAGTCAGCCCGACTCGGAAGTCAGGTCTGGTGATTAACTCGATGCAATTGAAAATTCAATCCTCCCATTCCCAGAAAGCCGCACAGCACCACATAACAAAATATCTAGTTGTCATCCTCAGATTAAACTAAACACACTTGTCATCGAAGGAATCTTCAGTTCACAAATCACACACCAGAGAGAGATCAGAACAGCAACGAGAGAGAGAGAGGGCAGCCATGGCGGAGGCGGCGAAGACGGTTCACTCGCCGTTGGTGACGTATGTGTCGATGCTGTCGCTTCTTACTCTGTGCCCTCCCTTCGTCATTCTCCTGTAAGTCTTCTTCATCTCCGCAATCGACGACTTCATCATCTCTTGTTGATTCGTTCTTCACTCAAACTCAGCTGTTTGTTGTATCAATCTAGATCTTTAATTTTCATCGCCGATGAGTATGAGCGATAGACTTATGTGATCAACTAGTGCGACATGAGATGTCATTAATCGGATTTGCAATGGAATATTCGGAATCGACTTTGATCTTTTTTTTTTTTATGTTAATCACCGTTATCTTAATTGACTTGAGGCGTGGACCTGATAATCGGCACTTGCTTTCTACTAATTGGGCCTGATTATGCTTTGTATTTGATAACAATTGCTCAGGTTATTTCATTTCTGTTTGCTAAATCTATTTGCTAATTAGTAGCAAGCCTAGTTTAGTTAAAGTCAAACATGAGGAGTCAAAGGTGGAGTCAACACCTAACTCTCCTAATACTAACCCCGATTCAGTGATTCAGTGATTCTCCTAAGCGTAATGCATGTGCATATACTACTGTTAAAGTAAGCAATTACTTCCATTAGTGTAATCTGAAAAGTAGATTGGTTATTCTGCCTTTGACGGATATGCCGGATTTGTTATTGCTTAAGGTTATCTTACCATGAAACAATCCGGGTTGCAAAACCACAATATTCCAGAAGCAACTTTTACTTGTGGTTTTTTTTACCTACTATTGCCCGTGAAAAAGCAATCAGATTTAAAATAAATAATCTGTTATTGGTTACAAGTAGCATATTCTCCAACCTTTTGAGAACAGTACGGATTCATGCCATTAGAGATAAATGTAAAAATAACATCATTCAAATTTGGCCTGATACTCAAATGAAGCATGATGACATTTCCGTTGAATATTCATGGAGTTCTCAGTATCTTAGATATTGGCCCTAATGTTTGCGATTTTCCTCTATGCAGATGGTATACCATGGTCCATGCGGATGGTTCTATTGTGCAGACAGCACAATTCTTGAAGCAGAATGGGCTTCAGGGATTCATTGACATATGGCCTAGACCTTCAGCTATTGCTTGGAAGATTATCTTTATTTATGGAGCATTTGAAGCTGCTCTTCAGTTGCTTCTACCTGGAAAAAGGGTCGAGGGCCCTATATCTCCTACAGGAAAACGGCCTGTTTATAAGGTATTGTTCTTATATATGGGGATTGCTGTTAGGAAACCCCTTATATGAATTACTTCTCTAAATGGGATCCAATTTAGAGCCAGAAACATAACTAATGGCTGGTTACTTTTATGGCGTGGTCTGATGCAATGCCAAGTTTGCAATCAGCCAGCAGTGAGGCCCTGGGCCTATTGGCCTATCTTGTTGAGGACATCATTTGAAGCCAAAAAATTTAGAACTGGTTTAAAACTTTGTTCGACATGAGATATAATGTAACTACCATTGTCAAATTATGATAATCTCATGTTAGTGACATGATGACTTGCTTATTTAACTGCTTCTGAACTTTTGATATGATTGTATCAATTCATTTACTCAATGCAGGCTAATGGTATGGCAGCATACTTTGTTACTTTGGCTACATATATTGGACTTTGGTGGTAAGTTAATGTTAAACAGAAATTATGTCATGTTTTTATACTTGATATACAAATTGTTCTCATACGAGAATAACGTGTTTGAAATGATTGTTTCTATTTTGGGGTAATTTATAATTGCTTCATGTTCATTCATCTAAAACTAGAGGCAATATACACAAAAAAATATAAGTGATAGAGATGAGAAGGTTGCCATGAATATGCGTCCATGCTAGAAATGATTGGTACCTTTGACATAGTTACGTGAATACTATTTTTGAACTATTGATTTGATTGAATGCAATGACATGTTGATTCTTCCGAATCCTTTTTATCGTGACCTGTAGTTTGTTATTGGCTATGTTTGAAGCTTAAATTGGCTGACAGTTGATTATGTGTTGTTTGTTAGGTTCGGAATATTCAATCCAACAGTTGTTTATGATCATCTGGGAGATATATTTTCAGCACTTATATTCGGAAGCCTTGTCTTTTGTGTCTTCCTGTTCATAAAAGTAAGAGTTAAGTGTTCTGTTGAGAGGATTCTTTATGTAAATCCTGTTATGAGTCTAACAAGTAACAACAATGCTTTGTGTAAGGGTCATCTGGCGCCATCTTCTACTGATTCTGGTTCCTCTGGAAACATCATTATCGACTTCTACTGGGTGAGTATTCTCAGGCAGCAATTATGATTTCACAATTTTAGTCTGTTGTATGTGCTGATGTATTGTATCAAGCATCTCGAAATAGAGTGCAGCTGTATTCTATCAACTTTTTCTCAATGATGCCTTTCAAGCATGACTTTGGGGCTGCAAAAGGTATTGATCTCATGCAGTTGCTAAAAGCTTGCTTTCATAAACTTGATTTTCTTTGCTGCAGGGAATGGAACTATATCCTCGAATTGGCAAGGACTTTGACATTAAAGTTTTCACTAACTGCAGATTTGGGATGATGGCGTGGGCTGTTCTCGCTGTGACCTATTGCATAAAGCAGGTAAATCTTGCAGTCTCTGATGCAAATTTGAACTTCATTGGCATAAATATATACCGTGTGATGAATGGATTATGGTTTAGGACAGTAGAAGTGAATTGCACTTAAATAGGCATTTGTTGTGGGCTTTTCACGAAGGATGTAATGGATTCTCGAGTCAGGGCTTCTAGATGACTTTAAAGGAGTTGGTCGCTCTTAACTTCCAATTATGCGTTCGATAGCAGAAGTTATGTATCTTTGGACTGTGTCTTTAACTTCTCGAGTTGACCTCTTTATGCTTTAGTCTATGCTAGAAACTGTGTTATAAACCTTTCACTCTTTGGACTTCAAATTGAGAATCCCTTTATTGGTCAACATGTAGGCTGCTCCTTTTTTTCTTTTCTTTTTTCCCATTGTATCCTAATTGTTCTTGGTTGTCTCTATACTGATCTGGGATGTTTCTTCAGTATGAGCAATATGGAAATGTTGCCGATTCCATGCTTGTGAACACTATTCTGATGCTTGTATATGTCACAAAATTTTTTTGGTGGGAAGCTGGTTACTGGAACACTATGGACATTGCACATGATAGAGGTAAGGATTTGGTTTTCTGTTATATGTTTTGCAGTGTAGATATCGTTCATATGCTTCACACTTTTGAATAGCTTAGGGTGTTTGCTATGTACCTACAGTTGGTCAAGCATAGTTTGTGTCTGATAGCAATGTTCTCTGGGTCGTAATTAGTTTGGTACATAAATTGAGATTTAGACATGCATTTGAAGTTTTGGTTTTGTACCAATTATTTTCCCTAATTTTTCTTTGATGGAGTTATCACGATAAATAGATTATTAGAAATCAGTAAGATATTATTACTCTTCATTCTTAGGATGAAGGGGCCTTTTTCAACATATGCAATGCTTGGATCTTGAAGAGTTTAAGAGAAAACTGAGAATTTTTTGTATCAATGTCTATTGCTTCTCAATATTCTGTTGTAGGAAATGTTTTCTACTCGAATCTCATAGCTCCCTCTATTGCTAACAACAGTATCAACTAACCTTACGTGCATTAAGAGTTCATGTTCGGATTAATTGATAATACAATGGCTTTTGGCAGCTGGATTCTACATTTGTTGGGGTTGCCTGGTATGGGTACCTTCAATATATACTTCTCCTGGCATGTACCTTGTCAACCATCCTGTAAACCTCGGAACTCAGGTGTGTTGTTGATATACATGTTTATTTGAGTTTCTGAGATGAATCTGTTGTGTGATATTGAATGAAGTTCTTCATAAAAAAGATAATATTGTTGAATACGATCTTCTAGGTCATCCGGTTGTAAAAAATATATACACATGAAGAAAGCAACAAATGAAGTTTCGTACTTTTTTATTTGCTCTGTTTCATACTTCTATGCAGCTTGCACTCTCTATCCTTATTGCTGGCATCTTGTGTATCTACATCAATTACGACTGTGACCGGCAAAGACAAGAATTCCGTAGAACCAATGGCAAGAGTCTGGTGTGGGGAAAGCCTCCATCAAAGGTTTGAGCTCTGACATAATTACTACCCATGCCATTCGCACCATCGTTACAGTTTATCCCTTAGATAAAAATAAGAGTCATGACTCTAGTCTGTGACAAACCCTTGTTGACGTAGGGCATGACTGCTTGTACTGATTTGCACATAGTGGTTTGCACTCTTATGCTTTTCATACTTCCATAGTATGGCAACAGTTTTGCGAGTATTTTTTTCCCTTCCTCGTATGCCACTTCTTGTGCTTGAATCATTTTAATTGTTTTGCAGATTGTAGCCACATACTCCACTACTAAAGGGGAAACAAAAACCAGCCTACTCTTGACTTCTGGATGGTGAGTACTTGTATTGTTGCAGGCTCTCTCTTTATCTCTGCGACTTGCTATGGAGAATAAAGCTCCAGTTTCTGCAACTTGTTGATTGCCTTTCTGAAAGCTGGTTGAGCTCTTATCGATTCGGTTAACAAACTTGGGAGTGAGGATTTAAAGATATGATATACTAGTTGATAAGATCTTGTTAATGATGATGGCAGTTCCCCCAAGATCTGAAGAAGGTGTCTTCATTACTCTTAGCTTGTTTGATTTCCACAAATGAGATTCTTCTGCAGTGGTTTGCAAATATTGATCCTTTTATTGCTCATTCTTACCTTTTCTATGTCTGTATGGTTATTTTTCCAGGTGGGGTCTGGCTCGACATTTCCACTATGCTCCAGAAATACTGGCCGCTTTTTTCTGGACCGTTCCAGCTCTCTTTAATCATGTAAAGCTTCCATGTCCCTTTTTCTTTGCCGAACTTGGATTTCCTTGCATTCTTCTCACACTTATACAGGTTTACATTTTCGTGTGATATCCTTGTATCCTATGGTTTCTCTGTTTTTGCAGGTGCTTCCGTACTTTTATGTTGTATTTCTAACTATCCTCCTTTTTGACCGGTCCAAGAGGGATGATGATAGATGCCGATCCAAGTAAGCAAAAGGATTCTTCGTTCATTATGTTCTCCAGTTACTTGATCAATTGTGTTTCCTTTATCATCCTGCACAGAACCATCTCTGGTTTTGGGTTTTAGCATTGGTAGTCTGTTGGCATCATAGAAAAGGAACCTTAATTCACATGGATTGCAAGGAATTGAAGATGTGGTTTGAGTTTATAATGTATTTGGTTGCTGCAGGTACGGGAAATACTGGAAAGTTTATTGTGAGAGGGTTCCCTACAGGATCATACCTGGAGTATACTGAGTTTTCGTCGCAAATCTTGTGCTTTCATGAACTTGTTGCCCCTCGACGGTCAAGTTAGAAGCTTGCATTGTTCTAAAGTTTCTGCTGACAGCAGCTGCTAGACATGTGATGCCTTGTAAAATTAGACATTGTGCAGTCGCCTTGTAAAAGGAGCGTCTTGTGTATTCGATATCCTTGAATGTTTGAGGTACTTCTGTATTGAACTTTATCTGCCTTCGCTTTGCAGGAAACTAATGGAACGTACATTTTTTTGTGTTTTCCCAATGTACCTTTTCTTCTTATTGTCGGTTTGCATAATATGTTTTGTTGTCGATCATGGATCTTGTAAAGTTAATCTTAAGCAGACACATCACGGATTTTAAATGTTAATATGATAATCAAATTTTCATATGATCATGTTAAATATACATTTCTAAGCTTTTTTTTATTATCATATTCTTTAATATATCAGAACAGATGTGATAATAAGATCACAAATTCGATCATTATTTTTTTTATTTGTTTATACTTATATGAAAATATAGTTTTTCATGAACTCATTATCAAAATGATAACGCGTGTTATTAGGATCAAAGCATACACCATCATCTAAACATTGATTGGTACCCAGAATGTGCTATTCTATTCGCTCCATATCATATCATGTGTAATATTTTCAATTATCGTATTATTCAATACGTATTTTGAGAAATTTCGTTTATCGTTTTAATGACGTAAAAAAAAATTATATCATTAACATCAGATGAAATAGATAATTTAAATTATCATTAATACTTCACGATAATTTTTTTAAAAATAACATTTGATTATTTTATAACACGAATCAAAATTCATATCATTAAATATATTTTTCAAAATTAATTCTAAACAGAAAACTTGCCATGCCCTATTTTTATTTTTATTTTCTTTTCCTTTCGGTTTTCCTTTTCTCCAATTACAATCGCTTGTGTGATCTAGAGAGAGAGGAAGAGCCGAACCAGAAACCCTAGACTAGACCAATCGAGGAGGAAGAAGAAGAGGATCAATGTCGAGCTCAGCGGCGGTTCCGTTTTGGAGGGCGGCGGGGATGACGTACGTGACGTACTCGAACATATGCGCGAATCTGGTCCGAAACTGCCTCAAGGAGCCCCACAGATCCGAAGCCCTCGCTCGCGAGAAGGTCCATTACTCCGTCTCCAAATGGGTCGATGGCAAGCCCGAGAAACCTAGTAATCATATTCTCTCTCCCACTTTCACTTTCCCCTCGATCTCGCTTTATATGTGGTGTTATGTGGTTTTTGTCTGTTGTGTAATTGTGGATTTGATGATTCCCTTTGGTTTGAGTCTGATCGGAGGGTTGATTGATTTGTTTGGCTGAAAGGTATCGGAGCCGGATGGATTTGGATGGGAGGATTAGGTTTGATTGATTGTGGAAATTGATGAGGATGTAATGGATTGAGATGAGGTGGGGACAAATGTAGGTAGTGTAAAGGATTATCACTGCAGGTTGAACCAATGGCCTGAAGTGGTGTCTCAAAAATCCATGCATGTGTTTCACTGATTTGACCAATAGACTAAGTCACTCGTTTCATCGGCGGTTGATTTAGTGGTATGAAACCTGAGCTCTGTTTTGTGTCTCTACATTTTGCGACCTTAATGACTAGTATCATTTTGGGGATCATCCCCACCTCACATGGTGAGCCGCTCAACCAGCGTCGCTCAACCAACTCCTCCAAGAAGAGGAGTGGTCAAGGATCAAAACCTGTTGAGTGCGGAGCTATTTTGTCGTGGTGAGCCCGTCAGCGAAAGCTGATTTAAATGGTCCTCCGGGTTTGCGGGCTATTCGGTTGATCAAAGGGAAATCCTTCGGGATTTTTTTATTAAAAAAATGACTAGTATCATTTTGATATGTTAGTCCCGAAAGGCTGGTATGAGAATCAGTATTGCATGCTTCCTGGCTGGCTACATGATCAACCTCCTCCTTCAATAACAATCACAGCTCTCTTCACAATCAGCATAGCTTTCATCCATCCTTTTTCTCACATCGAAACTCCTCTACCGTTTTAGCACCTCTGACAAGCACTTGTGTCTTCTTATTGTCTTCTTTATGCTTCTTCTTTTTGTTTGTTGGATTTCCTAACTTCTTTAGGTATCAGTGGGAGTCATCGGATGAATGATTTGATTTCTTGCTTTGTCTATGCTCAAGTAATTAAGCTAAGATAATTCTGACAGCTCTCTGTTATACTGTTGTTGTGGTTACATCTGTTATCATTTATTTCTGAACATTTATTCCTCGATCATGTCATTTAGTGTATGTCTCATGTTTCATATTTTCCGAAACTAAACCAAGATTCATTTATCTATGTGTAGTGCATTTACGTGTGAGGATGTTTTGTTCAGTCCTTTTGACCTTCTCTTCTTAACTTTGCAGTAGTAAAATAGTTGCACTTCAGTTCTTCTTAGCTTAATTATAAAATAGCTGCTAGCAGCAGAGCGGGTTTGGCTAGATAATGGTTTCGGGTAGTCAAGTGTCGTATTAGTTCCTTCACACTGGAGTTGACCCCCGGGGGGGGGGGGATTCAATCATATATCATTAATATTAATGTGCTAATTGTAATGTCTTCGTGCAAATATTATTTCATCTTGACCTTCACTGTATCGTAAAAGAACCTCATCTCCTCGTCCTTTTTATAACTGTGATTTGAGTGTTTTCTGAAAGTTTCATAAATAGCACTGTGATGGGCTATTATGTAAATAGACACTATTTTCCTATTAGTTTGAAGAACAGAAAACGTTTTTCAACCAGTAATCTTTGCAGTTGCAACCTTGACTTGCCTTTGAGCTTCCGTCTCCCTTTGCTTCTTTCAAGGTCTAGTAATGTAGCCATGAATCAACCAGATCAGAGAAGCATTGGTGTGCATATATCAGCATTATGCTCCTTGTATGACCATCTGTGTGCTTACACGAAGATAAGTGAAAATCACTAGTGTTGCATGGCAAGAGGTCAACAAGGTTTATATAACCTGAGCAATATGGAACTCAATACAGAATACTGATGGCAATCTTAAGTAGCGAGACGTCGTGATAACTTGCTTTTGTTGTCATAACTGTCCATGATGATGATGATATGAAAGCTTTGTTAATATTGAATTCAAATTCATTTTCTTCTCGCTTTTTTTCTCTGCAGCCATCCGCTCTGACCCGGAGTAAGAGGCCTATCATGTGGTTAAGATGCCGAAGCCGTCTCCGTTTTTTTTTTTTTCCCTTGCCTTTCTCATTTGAATAATGTGATCCGCAGACACTGAGACCAGTGTTTTCTCTACTGATGTGACAGGGATACGCTTTGTAATAATCCACCTGTCGTTGTTTCTTTGATATCCTACGTTTCATTGGTATTGAAATGCTCGATTGCTTATTGGCATAACTCATTTAAGATATTTTATATTATTACATTTTTTTGGAACTGAATAATTATAAAATAGTTTAGAAACTCGGGTAGAAGATAGAGTAAACATCTTTCTATCATACAATCATATATAAAAAAAAAAAAAGGAGTTGTTGATTGCTTATTTCAATTTAATCATCAACCTCCAATTAGAAATTGCGTGCCTATTATTTGTAGATCTTTATGAAAAAGAGATGGTGGATTTCTTCTTAGATTCAATGGATTCGAGAGATGATATAATGTCATTATGAATTAAGATAAGCCATCAGCCGTCAAGAAAAGAGAAAAGTAAAATAAAAACAAGAGTAAAACCTAGGAATGTTGAATGAAACTGCCAAAGTTGAATACAACTTTGGAAAAAGATTTTGAGTTATGTCCAAGTCGTTTGTGGTTTTTTTCCTAATGCATTAGTAGCTCCCAGGTCGGAAATTTTGGGTCCGTCCCTGCTGATGGGAATAAAAAAAATCTGCAATCCAGAAAAACATCCAATGGTAACATTTGATTATATATAGAAGTACAGATTACAGTAAAATAATAAATGAATTAGAAAACAATACAAAGATAATATTTCAAGTGATAGATTACATGAATATATTCAGGTTTCATGTTTATATAAATATACCTCAACAATGGGCACATGAAGAGCGTTGTTTCCCTGTTCTCCTCAACAAGAAAGCACAAAATCCATCACCAATGGCGGAGTTGCCTACAAACATGGAGGAGTTTCTTGCTTGGTTGGATCACGCAGACATCGACTCAGTCAATATTAACTTAGTTGTTAAATCAAAGTCTTCCAACCAAACCTTGCCGCATTTCCTTCTGTACTTACGATCCTGGGATAGCAAGTAACAACAGATGTTTCTAGCAAAGACACGACGAAGGAAAAACATGATGCGATAAATAACTCAATAAATAATAGAACTCATAAAGACAAACGACAAAATAACCATGAAGCAGAAACAGGTGACTGTTTGACCCACTAAATCAGATTATCGGGTTTCATCTTCCAGGTTGCGGAATCCAGCACTCAAATCCTCGTGCAATTTTTTGAATTTCCCGACAAGAGCCTGCTCACCCTCTGCTGGATCTTCAAACTTCTGTGACCTGAGAAATTCAAGAACCAATGCGTTACCACGCTAACGTTTCTGCATTACGAAATTAAATGTCGCAAGCAACTAGGAGAAAAGAAAGGACTTGTTCCCTCATCCTTCTCTTTGAAAAGATGGACGGGAAAGAATACTCAGAGTCCAAGATAAGCTCAAGAGTTAAGACCCTATAATTTCTTTGTTTAGTTGAACTGAACGTCTAAATTCCAACAATATATTATGAAAGAAAATGGCAGGTTTCTAAAAGAAAAGAGACTCCCTAATTCATGCTAATCTGGGAAGAGCACTCATCCTTCCATCCTATTAATCCATTACTTGAAAAATACAGTGCTCTATATTATTTGTACTTAAACATCATTCCGAAGTGTGGCTTGTAAGGGAAACTTCCTATAACTCAAGTCATGATTAAGCTCGCCTCTACGTACTAAAGCTACTTAGTACTCAAGGCAACTTTGAATTCCAGCACCTGTATTCAAGGCATGAAAGGGCACTCACACTAGGCGGTAAAAGAGGTCTCCAAGACGATGCTTGATTAAACTGTAAGTGATCTTCTGGCCGTCCATACCAGCTCCACGCTCCACAGCCTGCAGTTTGAACACATATATACATCAAAGGAAAAGGCAAAGACATGTTCCCAATATAAACATAAAGAACAAGAACCACCCAATTCGTCATCAGCACATAGAATGTCCTAATCGTCCAAGAGGAATGTAATAACTGTAATCAGAACATTTCCAGAAGTAAAAAAGATGTAGATCCTGGCATTCACTGATCAGTTTCATGAGGAAGCACGTCTTCTTCCACAACCTTGACTGCGAAGTAATACTGATGAATTTATTTTCACCCAATTGACAAATTGTGGTATATGACAATATAAAATCCATCACGAGCCTCTGCTTCCCTCCAAAAGGGGGCTCCATATAGAGACAACCTTGATCGTAGCATGCTTTAGCAACTAATCAGTGGTACCCGCTGATTTTTCTAAAAATATGGACCATAACTAGGCAGTGCGAACAAACTATCACCTGATTGGCCAAATTGTAGAAACGGATTATGTTGCGCATCATCCAGACAGACTTGTAGAATGGACAGAACTTATCATATCTGCAAAACAAATGTAGATTAGGTTGTTCTAAATCAGTATGACGACACAAATCAAGCATCACCTAAACATTGTCAACGAAGAAATAAAAATCGGAAAATCCACATGTATAACTCACGGGGTAAATGCATTTTGAGCAAGATAGTCTTCCCTTAGAAGCTTTGCAGTGTCCAAAGTGATTTTATCTTGTTCAGCCAATGCATCTTTACCAACGAGCTATAACCATAAACAGAGAAGTTCAGCAAAGAAAATGTGGAACTTGCACCAAATAAAATTCACAGGATACAGATATAAACGACTCAAGGAAAGGTCGACTTCCTCTGGTCAACTTTCAGCCATAGTTCTATAGTAGTAGTGTGATTGAACTATAAAATGTCTTTACTACAACCTCCAAAACTGAAACATATTCTATATACAAGATAATCTATAAAGTACTTTCCTCAAAACAAAATATGAAAAAGAAACCTATACCTGAACAATTTCGTTCAGATCATCCTCCCTCTGCAACACTTCTCGCGCCTTTGTCCTGATGTTGATAAAATCAGGATCAAATTGCTCGTAAAACGATTCCAAGGCCTGTAAAAGGAACAAACAGTTCAACAGACAGACATGGGGCATTACCTTACCCTACGGGATAAGGGATACCTATATACATATATTGGGAAAATCATTTGTACAGAAAAAACCAGCGTAGTGCTACTACAAATGCTGTAGATTGACGATTTTAGACTGCAAGTTGAAAATTTTATTCTATAACTTGATGAATGCGTACAATCAAGTTTTTAATGTATTTTATAAATAAAATTTGACTTGTATACATTCAATAAGTTGTAGTATAAATTTTTCAACTTACAGTATACATTTCTCAACCTTAGCCAGCACGCTGCCTTTTGCAACACCAATGACGCGTATATATATATAAATCAAGAAGAGTTGAAGTATAGAGAAAGGAGATCAAGGACACACCGAGGTGTACTTCGAATAGGAAATTAGCCAGTTGACTGATGGGAAATGCTTTCTCTGAGCCAATTTCTTGTCCAAACCCCAGAAAACCTGCAAACAGTACTTTTCAGGGAGAGAGGAGCTGCATGTGCAGAGACTTGTTCAAGAAAAGTATCCCATGTCGGAAACTTCGAACAACTCTTACACAATAATGTAACTTCTTTGACAGAAGGCTAAGATAATTACAGAAATCGAGATCTCACTGGGTTAGACAAGTTGAGTAGATAGTAATTATCCTATCCTCATTCCAATACATCTCAAACGTTCTTAGCTCACTTTCTCCTCAATCGAGGCAACTCTTAGCTACCAATGGACTGCTAAGTTTCTGAATTTATCCTTTACGCCACTTCATGCCTCCACCTCACCAGTCGTATCTCAACAACCTTACTCTCTAAGCATAACTTCCCTTATTTCCCACTATTTAGAGACTTATAATTGGGCTGATCTAGTGGCCATCTAAATCTTATGCATCTATCTTCAAGCTTCAGGAGATATTATTATTGATTCACTTCTTGATTTTTCCCAACATTTTAGAAGCCTATCTTGAAAAGTTTACTGGATGTTTTCCTTTTTGCTAATTAATTAAAGGAGTCATTCATCATTCTCATGAAATTGATTTCACAGAGAATAAAGCAGGATTCCACCAACTTAAATGTCTGCACTACCACCAGCGACAAGGAGCATTCTTGGATAGACCTAAATAAGAACCACAACATAAAAAAGGATCAAGTGAACCTTTTGAGAGGTGAAGATACTTGACCTGGACTATACTCAAAGTTGCAGATGTAACAGGATCCGAGAAATCTCCTCCGGGAGGAGAAACAGCTCCAACAATGGTTACACTTCCAGTGCGCTCTGGTCCGCCAAGACATTTCACTTTACCAGCACGTTCATAGAATGATGCCAAACGTGCAGCCAGATAAGCAGGATAACCACTGTCAGCAGGCATTTCTGCCTACAATAAATGATGGGAAAATCAAGATTAGAATCCAAAATCTTAAATGGTCAAACAATTTTGCAATAGCTTCCAACCAGTAAAGCCAATTCAAGAAGCAGAAGCTTGGGAAGAAGGATAAAAAATCAGGGATCTCTGATTCAAGAATTCTTGGCAAGTTATCAAAAGTAACGGATACGAAGTAAAGATACAAAAAGCTAAGCCATCAAGCCAATAATTGTTTTATCAAGTTTAAAAGTCAGTATCAGTAGGTTACCAGTCGTCCTGAAATTTCACGAAGAGCTTCAGCCCAACGAGATGTTGAATCAGCCATCATACTGACATTGTTTCCCATATCTCTGAAATATTCCGCAATTGTGATCCCTGGACACATACAAAGTATCCATTAGACAAAGAAACAACTAAAACAAAATCTTTGATTATTCATGCGGCATGAAGAAGCCAAGAAAACATGTGATATTTTTACTTCTAGAAACTAATTACCCCTGTAGATGGAGACCAAAGAAGATACATGTTATTCTTCAAAGGTGAAAATCTACATGGAACACCAATAAACCGCAAGGTCACTGAAACTCCAGAAACTAGCAATCCCAAGTAGGAGTAACTTATCGTAATTCAGAAAGTTACAACATTACCTGTGTAAATGGAAGCCTCACGTGCAGCGACCGGCATATTAGAAGTATTAGCCACAAGTGTAGTACGCTTCATGACAGACTCTTCGCGTCCATCAGGCAATGTCATCGTCAATTGAGGGAAATCCATGAGGACCTAAGTAACAGATTTTGATGAGATTATCCAGAGTTAGGCACCACAAAAAGAAATGTATTTATTGAAGGAAAATCAAGTAAACCCGACATACCTCCGCCATTTCATTTCCTCTCTCTCCACAACCAACATAAACCACAGCATCAGAGTTAGAGTACTTCATTTAAGCAGGAAAAAAGTTACAACCGTCAGTAATCACAAATATTAACATCCCACAATAAAGAAATGCTGAAACACAAAAGGAATCTACCTTGGAAAGTGCTTGGCTGATTACAGTTTTTCCACATCCAAACGCCCCAGGTATGGCACAAGTTCCACCAAGTACTGATGGGAAAAGGGCATCTAGAACACGCTGATGCAAGAGGAATATGTTAACTATATCATTACAAATAAAAAATCAATGCAATGATCAGTTTGGAGTACAACATCATTTCACCAACCTGGCCTGTAAGCAGAGGCGTATCAGCTGCAAGTTTTGATGCAACTGGTCTTGGTGTGCGCACGGGCCAGGTCTTCAAGGATAGAGTACAAGTATCAGAGGGATCAGTAAAGGAGCTAGACACCCAGCTCCAACAGATAAACACAAACATTGGCCTATTACTTGAAGCATGGTGAATTTCTTTGTCACACCTTGGAAGTCAAGCTCCAACACTGTGTCCTACATAAGTGCAGAAAAAATAACATGGCTTACTCCAATTGAATAGTAACTTGTAATTACAATGAATTCGATGTGCAGCCAACAAGAAACCCAAAGGAACGTCAGCAACGGATGGTCAACCTTGAGAGAATAGCTCCCTGGAGGAGCTATGTACGTAATTTTCCCCATAGCATCAGGAGGAAGCGCAATGTGATGCTGCATTAAGCTGTTTTCATAGACTGTCTGCAAAAGATGGAATAGCCAATGATTAAAAAATTCCTCCTTCAAGACCTAACATATTTGTGACATAAACTTCATAACTTTGATATTCTAGAGTAACTTACCGCATACAAGTCTCCACCAGTAATAACGTCTCCCTCGCCTGCATGAGAATACAATGACATCAGAGGCAGAAGCACTCCCATATTCAAACATCAATAAGCTTCCACAGTCCCCACATAAATTTAAGCAATAAATATCCAGTAAAGTATTTCCAAAAAGAAGGGGGGGGGGGGACTCAAGAAACGGTTACAATAAAGTACCTAATTTCTTAGGCTGAAATTCCCAAAGTATGTCTTTATCAAGTGCTGGAACGGCAACACCACGAGGTATGTAGACATCCCCAGACCTAATAGCAATAGTTTTCAACGGTCTCTGCAATCGTCAAAGTAAAACAATTCAAAAGAAACATCATAAGAAGCATATTCAAGGTTAAGTTAAATGAATGGAAGACTCGGACAAAACAACTAATGTAAACTGGAGTTTGAATTTTGTATGATAATACCTGGATGCCATCAAATATATTTCCCAAAATTCCAGGTCCTAGTTCGACAGACAGCGGCTACATAATAAAAAATAACATCGTCAGAACATGCTTGTGGTCAACCCAAACTATGCAAAAAGAGAACATAGCTAACACGTTCAACAAAACATGGAGTTCCACAGCAGTTAACCTTATGTGTACGAAGGACAGGATCATTAACCGTTAGGCCACCAGTTTCTTCGTAAACTGAAACATAGCAACATTTGTGTGAATCAAACATTTTCCCAACCTTTAGAAAGAAAACAAAATGGACATGAGATTGAGTAAAGATATGACTGTTAAAGAATGGAGATGATTATATCACTGGGTAAAAAATCAAGAGATTCAACAAATGCCTCTGTAAAGAAGCTCAAGGTATGAATATAGTTCAGAAAAATAATCCAAAATGGAAAGAAGTACCTTGGATTGTAGCTGAGTCCCCCTCTAACCTGATAATTTCCCCAATAAGTTTATCGTGTCCAACACGCACCAACTCATACATAGCAGCACCAGTCATTCCATCAGCAACGACGACTGGTCCAGATACCTTCAAATGGTTAAGAAAATATTAATTAGTTTGCAAACTTCACCGAGCATACAAATTTGACAAACACTAGAATGGAGGAAGACTGAGGGAGTTTCCTCATGGGACATCTCAAATGGAAGTTAAGGATCACAGGAAGAACTCTTATATTTGCTCTACTCCATACACATTCAAGCAGATACGATTATACGAATAATAGAGATCAGTGTTTTGAACAAGGTTTAAGAAACTCCGTGAAAACAGCCTTTTACGTCTTCGACCACTGTCTTGATCTCTTCCTGACTAACTATCTCAACGCTCCATAATGATTTTTTTGCACCGCAATGATCAAACATGAGAAACCAATAAAAACCTAAGAAACTGAACAAAACGCAAAGCAAAAGGAGATGATCAAACTTCCAACAAATCAGAACACTGCAAAGATCAATATCGATCCTATTTAGAATACACACAGTTACTTATCTCTACATCATTTTGCGGCATTTCGACCTGAAACCTAATAGTAGGATCAAATCTCCGATCACCAAAGCCATCGATCTCAAAAGTAAAACTATCCACTTCCACTTGTACAACCATACGATTCTCATTCCTCATTTATGATAACAACCGAAACACAATTCAATCAGCGATCAAAACCAGAACACATCAATCACACAATCACATCCGACAGCACTCGAGCAACCATAACACAATGCAAAACCGCGAAATCAAATGATGACTGATTATACCTTTCGAACATAGCCGTATTCGCTTTCCTTCTCGGAATCCTCGAACGTGGTCATCCGCGTACCGTACGCCGCAGGCATTTTCGCTTCTCTGAACTCACAAATTCACGACTCCGATAATCGAATCTGATCAGATCGAAACGAATCGGCGATCGATGTTATGATCTCTGTGATTCGAGATCCGATGATGATGGGGAGAGTTTGGAGAGTTGTGCGCGGGATGAGAGGAAAGGGCCAAATGGAGAGGAAGGAGAGGCGAAGGGCCGAGATCCAATAATGAATTATACGACAAAAAAACTTGGGGTGTGATGATTAGTGTGGTACGAACAAAAAAACTTGGGGTGTGATGATTAGTGTGGTACGAACAAGTGGACACACTAGAACGATGCGATGAGGAGGAAAATGAGATATTTGTGCTTCGACGATCCATTCATTGTCTCAATTATATGCAGGAGAAGCACCTCGTTCTGCACTCGAGACATTTCTCGTTTATGTTATGTTCACGTTTTAGTAGGGTTCTTTTGTTTTAGCATTGTGACAGCAAATTAAGTTACGAAAAGCTGTATTGAATTGATCTCCTAAGTTGTGATTAAACTTGGGATGGTCTAAGGTTTTGAAATTCAAATTCTTAGCTAATGATTTCATGAAAATGATTTACTTAGAATCTTGATTGACATGATCAGTGAAAATGATGCATCCGTTTGGTTAAGGACCTCAACATGCGTATTCAAATGCTATAGTTTATATAAAAACATGCGTATTCAAATTCTATAGTTTATATAGAATCAACACAACAGAATCTGGAGTCTTGAACGTATGATAAAACCCAATTCACACAACAAACATGAAGTAGAATACCAAATGAATAGCGCAAGATTGCGGTACATCTAAACAAACTAGTTGAGCATTCCTGTAAATGAAAAACAGAGTTGAAAAAAATCACAATTAAATCTAGTTCATAAAAGAAACGTCATCTTGAAGTATGCCCTGATCTAGTCTGTCAGGATTACAATTGCAGTTTCATCACTCAAATCCATCATCGCTTTCGGGCTACAATGCAAAATGATTCTCACACTTTTCCTCAAAATACAAGGAAAAGAACTAGTTCATCCTAAGGCGACAAAGCAAATGCTGTCACCGATGCAACTTATGGATGAAACACAGTACTTGAATTCCAAGGCTCATAGCGACTTCTGCATTCAGCTACCAGCAGCTGCAGGTACTGCAACTGGCTTAGAATCTTCAGCTTTCTCATGCTCCTTGTTAAGCATCTGCAAATGTACCACAATTTTGAACAAATGCACAAATTGTTAGGCTTAGTGGGTGCAAACAAAAGCTCTCAAGAAGAACCATGCATACATATAATATAAGTAGAGAAGGATTAAAAAATAGCAGCATCGATCATGCTTTCATGCAGAAAAAATAACAGTCCTGCTGCTTTCGGCCACAGATTTCTTTTCTCCACTGGTTGCAATAAACACTGAATCCCACTGATTTTGTACCAGAAACTAGCGGTCTAACAAATTTTCCCCATCTCCAGAGTAGCTACTATGCTCCGTCGGTGTATCTACGAGTGGAAAATAACAGAGATGGGACAGCAAAGTGCCTAGTTACAACCTTTTTTTTTTCCCAAGTTCTTTTAGGGGAGAGGAAACCACACACACTTGTAGACCTTGAATTGGATCACTTTAGCTAAAACATTTGGAAACAAAAACGATTGCCTCGAGTAAGATGGATTTCTCAGGGGCAAAGAAAAAGAATTAAAAGCACACAAAATGAATGAACAAGTCCAGAGTAGTCATTTTATGACAAGTTGAATCAATGCACATGGTGGTAACATTCTCACCTTGTTGTTAATCAAGTTGTGCAGAGCAATGACACTTCGGATAAGAGAGGACAGATAAATCACCAGCATCATGTCGTTTGTTTTTACTGCAAACATGAAAGTGAAATCAATTATCAAAAAGCCGTAGGAATACGAAAATATAGAAAACAATTGGACAAAGTATCTCTGCAATTTGATGCGCACCTGAGAAAGCCTTGATCAACTCAGCCACATTAAGGTTTGGAAGCAGGTTGAAGACATCCTACAAGGATACAGAGGAAATAGGATCACCGGTAGAAATCGCAGTAGCTTAATAATACATTGATTGTTTCAGCTAATCAGCAAATTTTGAAGGAAATAAGATCATGAATTGCATTGCTTAGAGCAGCAATATTGAAGGAAAGAGTCTAAAGAAAATTTTACTGCAATGATAAAACTCAAAAAATAGAAGAAAAAAACCCTATAAATTCATAAGATGAACGACAATCACGATTATGAAAACAATTCCTATGTCTGTGATCAGTGTCAAGTAAAAAATGAAATATGGCAATGCATAAGTTTGTTTAATAATGAGCAATACAGAGGTTTGAGTAACCTGCAGATGATAAAGGATTTCATGATTCAGAGGAAGTTTTCCTTCAATTACAAGATTCAGATAACTTCGGATCTCTTGGAGTCGATTATCTAGCCCCTTGAGAGCTGCTAGCTTCCCTGAAACCTGCATATTGCAGAAGGTGAAAATCCTTCAATATCCCTTCTCTTACCAAGTGAAGGAAACGGGACTATAGCACAAGAAATCGGGTATACAGTCCAACAGAGCAAAAGAGTAAAAAGACATAACCACCGGTTCTACACAACACACCTCTGTTGCCAATGTACTAATAGTAGTGTCCTTCACATCCCTAAGCAAGTGTTCAACACCTGCAAGGAAAAGTAAATAAGGATATCAAAAACCAGTGAGGAAACTGAAGCAAGCTTCTTCCAATCATGAGCCATTACTAAACTCTCAGCAAGTAAGATCTTGTTTTAAATCTGACAGGAGGAGTACCATACTCTCTTTCATACACTTTCCATGGAAACTTAATATGATTGGTAGATAGCAGGTAATTATCTTCAACTCAAGCAGGACACACACATCTTCCGCCAATCATATGGGGAGTTAACGCGGAGAGTACACAAAAAGAGAGCATAAAGCACTTCTTATCCTGTAATGATAGGCCCACAGCGTTCTTGAGTCTCAGTAGCAACGCAGGTAAATATACTTGCCGATTAAGAATTATTCTCATCAAAGTTGATGACAGCGAAGAACTTGCTTTGAAAGGAATCATGTATCTTTTACTAATACTACCACCCAAATTTACAATCTTACCAATTTCCTCAACCTCATGAGCAGCAATTTCTGATGGAACGTGAACAAAAACTTTCTGGCTTTTTTGTGTGGCATTCTGCAACAAGATTTGGTTTACAATTGACATTTATTACCAGGAACCAAAGTAAATTTTCTAGCCAATCTGAGATACACACAGGAAAAGAGAAGATGTGGAGTACCTCTTTGACCTCTTCAACAGCACAATAAGCTTTGGTAGGTATGCCAAGTTCAACAGGTTGCACATCTATAATAACCAAGACAGGATTTGGAACATAGCTGGGATGCAAACAGCATGAGGAAACAAGGGTTAGAGTCATCAAATGCTTTTCGGAATAGTAAGGGCAGGACAACCAAGATAGACCCAATAATGTGTTCGTCTAAGTAGAAATGCTGGCCAGCACAAGAAAATAATTCCTAAATACTGTTTCTTTATCCTCTCATTCTCTTCGTTTTACCCCCCTCAAACTCGAAGCACATGTTCTCTTTTGTTTGTTTACTACAAAGAAGGGTAACTAAACACCAAATTCTCATCTCAAACAACACTAGCAATAATTCCAAGAAAGTGACCAAATTATTCGTAGGGAACATCAGTATTGGTTAGGGGAACATATGAATATTCTACAATCAAATTTATCACTTTCCACAATCCTGATATAAGGTAAAGATGATACCCATTGATGGATCATTTACAAAATTTATAACCAACTAACGGAAATAGCATATTGCAAATGGAATAACAGAAACCCTACAAAGAAAGCATGCTGAATCTTACTCGTTGAACAATCTATGGATATCCAAATCATTTTCTCTCAACTTCGGACCAGTGCTATACCACCCGACAACATGCTCTTTGGCTGCAACACAACAAATACAGTAAACCACATCAGACTTCTAGAGAAGGGGGGAAAAACTTCTACAGGTTACTCTTCATATGTAGAATTAGCGTCAATGACTAAGGTACCATTGATTCTCCTGAACATGGAGAACATAGACTCATGATAGTTGTGATCCAGAAACCAAATACTCGTGTCTTTGTCATCTTCTTCAAACGGCACTGCAATCAAGTCTCAGAAGAGTAAGAACTGTGCACTAACATTAGCATAATACAAACAGAAAAATCAACTACAAAAAACAAGCGGGTTCAATCTTGGAACTTTTTGCTTCTATTACTTTTCAATCTTGCCCTCCACAACCCATGCCCATGATGGGAGCACCTATGTCATTGTTATTGTTGTTGTTGTACTTCTCAATCACAACATATTCGACAGTCAAAGGGCACCAACTAAAACAAATCGAACAATGTCTCAATTATCATAGAAATCATCTCATAGAAGCACCAAGACCAACTATTGATGCCACAAGGCTGCGATGTGTTTCCCAAAACAGTTCAAAATTATCCAACACCGCTGGCTTCCACCTCTCAGGGATTAAGGTACTGGCGTACTGCTTTAGATATTGTCTTCCTCATGCATCGATTTTCAATGGATACACACAATGTGTGCTTTAGTTTCCTAGATCAACTACTGCAGAAGCGAGTTTCCCAATCACCAATCAAGTTCCCAAAACAACCTCGCTAATCGCGATCATTGCTAGCACTGATCGCAACACAATCATCCCCAAAGTCACATCTAACACCGTCCCAAATCAACAACCACCAAACCCTAGACGGAACCCTAAACCCCCAAAAAATCAACTCAAAAAATCCTTCGATCAACTCACCAGCGTAGCTGTTCGATACATCGACAGTGCCCTTGAAGGAGCTGCCAAGGAGCACGCCGACGATCCGCTTTCGAGTATCGCGGGCGACCCGATTGTAGTGGTCCACTATACTCAACAACACCAGCGGGTGAACTATCACTTTCTCGATTGGGCGAGATGAGATTTGCTGCGTTTTGATCACGTCCATTGTTGTTGGTCTTCTTCGATGATGATGGAGGAGGATGACGGTGGAGGGTTTGGGTTATAGAACTGGGTTGGGTTGGTTGAGTCCGACTGCGGCGTTGCGAGACTCTATTTATTATTTATTTATAATTGGAGAATTCGTGTTGTTCAAGATACGGCAAGACGGCAAGTGCTTTCTCAATAAATAAATATAAAAAATTTAAACTAAAGGGAGGATATATTATGATTCATTTATATGAAGGTAATCAATCATCAGTATTTTCACCCAAAAAAATAAAAACGTTGATGATGGTTAAAATATGTTTATGAGATCGTCATTATATATGTATGAAAAATATTTTCATATTGAGAAATATGTCAAGTTATTATGTCTTATTCTTCATGAAATCATATCTAACTTTAACTAATATCATGATCTTTAAATCTTAAAATATTTAATCATGTTATTAATTTTCAAGATATTTTCAGATTTTTTATTTTTGAAAAGATAAAATGATATCTGAAAATAGTACATAGTCAAATAGATCCTCAAACACAATATCGGTAAAAGGGACCTAGCTTAACCAATAGTAGCAGCATTAATCACTGACACCAAAAGGACCCAAGCCAAAACTAAAAGGATCAATAGTCGACAGGACACAATGTCATGACTATTTCTAACTGAATCGACTAAAAAACCAAAACGAGCCGTAAGTTACCAAATATGGATTCCACAAATCTGCAACATCGACAGAAATCAATAGCACTATACACATCATTCTCAAGTTTGAGGTCTTCGCCATGGCACGAAACTTCAGTAAGTCAATCCCAACCTCCTCCAATAACTCCAGAAAAGCAACACTAACACAACGCGAGGCATGAAAATCGAAGCTTGTTCCGAAAATCAAGGCATAAACCATGAGCGGATCAATACACGTAAAGAGAAAGAAGAGACCAAAAAAGTGTATCCCTACAATATATTCGGAAGCTGTGAATCTAATCTCTGCTGCAACTCCTTGACCTTCATAGATAGTTCTGTCTTCTGCTCCTTGTAGCTCTGAACTAAGAACTCCTTGCCTTGTATCACTTCCTTCAACTCCTGTATTTCCCCTCTCAGCATCTCGATTCTATCACGTTCTAATCTTCCCCGCTCCAGAATCGTGAAATCGCTTTCACTGTCAGGAAATTGACCGTTTTGCCCCTCGCATGAGGCAGGAGAGTGTTTATTGTTTGCTTCTGTATGTTCTACACAATGGTCTGCAAGGGCCTTCCTCAACTTTTGGATCTCCCGCTCGGACTCGAAGAGCTTCCTGCTTGTGCAATCAAGCTGCACCTGCAGCTGATTAGAATGGGACCTCTGAGCGCTTAGTGAATTCTGCAATTCCACCAACTGATCCTGCATCTCCAAGATCATGTCGTCTCTTCTCTTCAGCTGCTGCCTCAGTTTCTGTATTACTTCTCGCTTGGCATAGATGTCAGACCCACATTCTGATACAGAAGCCGAGTCTGAGCAATTAGAAGGGTGGAATGACTTCGGGGGTAGCTCAATTCGTTCAGGAGATGATGATGCCCAGACGTTTCCATTCTCTCTATGATAGCCTGGTGCTGAAACTGCCACAAGAGGGAGTGTCCCGTCTGGCTCACTCAAAGCTCGTCCATTCTGATGATGGTTGATGTCAGGCATGCCCTCTCCTCCTGCAGAGATGAGATTGAAAATTTTGAGATACGTGTGTCTGTACTCTTTCCAGATTGTCGGCAAAATATGAGCAGAACATGAAAAAGCAAAAATAAAAAGACATAAACAAACTAAAGAATAAACGGTTTTGATGAAGTGATGCAGTGTGCGAAGGTTCATGCATAATAAGCATATATAATAAGTAGAACAATGTGAGAAAAATAGGCATGCTCATTGCTTAACACTCAACTGAGTGTTTTATGTCGTGCAAAAACAACACCGGATTTCTTATCCAAGACAGGCCACATAAGACTCAACACTTGGTTCCTATCTACTAATTCCCAGCATTTGAAAGCGGTACAATAAAAATGCTGAGCGAAATCCTTTATTAGGAAGCACTCCTATCACCTTTCATGGCCAATTTGCATTCCATTTTCAACCCATCACCACTCACCAGCATCTTGTGCAAAAACATGCGACAAATGAACAAAAACTTAGGGGTTTCTTGTTTTGAGACCAAATATACGTAGAGTTGACACACTAATTTACTCTACCAATTTGGTAGTTAAGTGATGCACAACTACAATCAACGGTCACAGATGATACACACAAATTATTAGAAAAAAAAACCCCTAAGTTTTTGTGATTTTGTATCAGTGCTGTAGAACATGGCCACATACTCACATTTCATCATATAGACTTCATGGTTTTCCCAATGCCACACCAAAATTTTGATATCCGTTGATACGACTTAAACCTTGTATAAGTCAGCATTGTCACAATTACGACATCATACAAGCAATAGCATGAGAGTTCAAAGCTTACCTGCCAGGTCCACAAAGTTTCAATGCAAAAGGGAAAATGGTATTTTCCAGGGACTTCCCTTCAATATTAAAAGAGACTGATCATTGAGAGGAAAATAAACACAAGCATGCGACTGCCTAAAGAACCTCAAATATTGCTATGAGTGAGTACACAGGACATGTTCTGTGAACAGACAGTAAAACACGAGATCCAGAGTCAAGTTACTTGGAGCTCAACTCCAGCGGTAAAGTGGTTGAATGCAAGCTTTTAACTTCAGATCAGCTATGAGAAATATTGCATCGCTGACTGATTTCCAAGTAAAAAATATCCAACTACCAACAGACACTCGCTCCTTTCTTGTGACCTCACCTATAAGTTAATAGCTGAGTTTGACCCTATTTTATGAACCTGTATATACTTATTCAATAGAAACATGAGCATGACCAGACTAGATGGAACTCAACTGTACATGAATGGAAAGCTTAACAGCAGTCTCAGCATGTGAAGTTTATGTAAGAATGATAAGCCTTGTACCTGCACTGCAGTTGAAGCAACCATATTCCTCTGACCCCACCGAGTAAACATTAGAATTTCGAAGACCAACTCGCGAGCTTCTCCTGTTCGCAAAATTTTCACTTCCTAGAAACCAAACCATAGGTTAAAGCTGAAAGACAAAATGAAAGAAAATTAGGGTGAATCTGTAGTTCCAAACCTTTCAAGGGACCCTGGTCAGGTTGCTTAGCTTCCAGTGCCTTCTTCAACTTGCGGCCAACATGAATGGATAAAGTACTTAACAAGGCACTACCTGCGATGAGCATCCAGTTTGGTCCCTCCCCTTGATTATTTCCTGACCTCCGACCCCGATCTGCCACATGAGTCCTTGGCTTCATTTATGAAAGAAAATTAAATAACAGATGCGTGGTAAGCAGAAATCTGCATGAAGGCACTCGCAAGATCAGTTATAAAAAAAAACTGGATACATAACTCAAAACAACTTTGCATGATTTGACCGAAAAAAGGATCAAACACAATAAGATAACGTTACAAGGAGTGAGAGAATACATAAATTGATAATGTGGCTACACATGATCCAAAACAAAATATAACAAGAGGAAAAGGACCTTACATGATCTATATGACCTCCTACTACTAGTTCATACACCCGACAAAGTCATCCACCACCAATTAAAGCATACACAGGAAACATAGAGGTCAAGTACAGAGTTATGGTTCATAGAGGCCCAAGGTATATTTTTTGGTAAGAAGGCCCAAGGTATATTGAAGTATTGATCAATGATTACAGGACAACACTAAGGACACATCCATTCACAAACAGGACAAGAAAAAAAGGGATGGCGAAAGTATGCACGAAACTTTTCATGTAACATAGGCTCAATGCAACTCAAAAATGGTCTTGCTGTTGCATTCGGCAGTTGATGCCAAATGGGTTTCCATGACAAATCCAAGCAATAATCATATTCACTGCTTCAATGAACATGGATTAATATGGAAAATATTTCTGGGACTCAAAAGTCAAACTTGTGATACATGAGCATGGTCACCAGCTCACAGTCTAGCAAAGAAGAAAAAACTTGGATCAGAATTTAGCAACTCAAGTTCTTGAGAATCTCTTTGAACTGAGATCTAAGATTCATTCATATCAAAAGAAGCTGAGTTACTTAGCAACCAAACAACAAAGGCAGCCAACTCTGGTAGGTAACACTGTAAACAACAAAAGGCTGCATTGCTAATGTCACTTCTGCATGTATATTGCCACATAACTATGTGGCCCCACTTACCCATCTATCTAACATAAAATCCACATATTTTAGGCAACGTAATTCCTCATATTATATCAAAAAGGGAATCGGCATGGGTAGCGGCATAAAGTCACATCAGCGAGCAGAACCAACAACTATCTAGTTGTCCCAGGACATGTAGTAGTGTTCCTTACAACAGGAGAAGTCACGCTCATAGTGTATAAAGTTTATCCTTGTCCTAATACATTTCAAGTGAAGAATTACTAGATTCTACACGAGCATCAAATCCATTCGCAATGAGAGTTACTACAGCCAGAATGGCTCTTCACGTTCAGCAACAGATTCATTTTTATCCTATCTACCATACAGGAATCAAATCAACGATTTCTCCACTCCACAGAACACGTTCACAATAATCTCCGACTAGTGCAACAACTAGAAGCTGTTAAACTTCTCCAATTAATCACCCATCACATTTTGGACTCCGACAACATCGCAGCACACCACAACTCACGACACGACAACAATAGCCGCTACATTCAGATGACATCCGAAGCAAAATCCGGATCCTAAATGCAAACCCTAGCGGTACGAATTACCTCAACCACAAACTGAACATCGACACGAACAGAATCCGAACAAGTGAATGAGAACCTGAAGCCAAAACCGCTAACCAACGCCAAAACTAACACAAAAGCAAACAGGAAAAGAGAAAGAGAAGGAATACAGCGTGCCTGCGAGTAAACGCAACCCCCGCCGACGACGCCGTACACCGGCGGAAACCAACGAACTGGTTTCACCTCCGCTATCAAACACCACCGCCCCGCCGACGCCGCCGAAGACGAACCACTATCCAAGGCGGCGAAGAAAACTCAAGTGCCGGAACGCAATGGCACAACTTTTTTTTCCGGTGAAATCTGCGGCGGAGCTCCGTCGCCGCCGAGAGCCGATGACGTTTCTCTCTCTCCTCTCCGGAGTTAGTGGAGGTGCACTGGGCGGTAACGTTTTGCGGGTCTTGTTGCGGGCATTGTGGGG
This sequence comes from Drosera capensis, assembly GCA_001925005.1. Lineage (NCBI taxonomy): Eukaryota > Viridiplantae > Streptophyta > Magnoliopsida > Caryophyllales > Droseraceae > Drosera > Drosera capensis. The sequence continues at coordinate 61,800 of LIEC01011481.1, read as the reverse complement.
TGTGGGCTGCTGACTGGGTAGTGGTTTGTGGGTTGGAATGGTGTGTAATTTGTATTGGGAGATGAATTTTCGTGCTTTCCACAAAGTAATTTTGGCGGTTGCCCTTTGATTTTCTTATTGGGATAAAGGGCTTTGACCAGTCTGGGGATTTTACCTTGCACAGTAAAATGAATATGTTCGGCTTTAAGATCATTAATAGTGTTTTTTTATAATATAGTGTTATAGTATCATTTATTTTGTATATTTAATTTTTGACTAAATGAATCAATAGATTTTCTACATCGATTATTTATATATATTTTTATATTTTTTTTCATATATTATTTTTCATATATTGAAGTTAATAAACCTCAATTTAGTATTCTAAAGTGTTATAATATTTTTCCAATTTTTATAATTATTTTATTTTAATTTATTTAAGCTAAAGCAAATCAATTTTTAAATATTTATACTTTTTATTTTATAATTTATTCTTTATCATAAAAATATTATTTTTGTATTATTTTAATGCTATAAAAAGTATATAAAATGTAATTTTGATTTTCCAAATATAAAAAAAAACACATGATATAGAGAATCATGTAATGATAAGGATAAGGATAAAAAATCTATTCCATAACTTATTTTTTAACAGACTCCTTATATATAAGAATAATGATCCATATAAGGACACGTTGCGAGTGTCGGGAAAAGAACTCCATTGATGTGATTGTATTTTTTCTCACATGTAAGTGTATACATTAATTTATGTGACGGTTAAGTAATGCTTTTGTAAGGAATTATACTATGATAACAGTTCGAGTTATACGATTTGTACTTGATAAATTTATAAAAAAAAAATTGCATATACTATTCTATAATACTCTATATATCTCACATTAGGGGGGAGTGGATTCCCAACTGTTGGAAAACAACATCATACATGCTGAATTGTTTTTCAATCCTTTGATTTCATGCAGGATATCAAAAACAAAAACCAACAAAGTTGATCAAGGGATGAAAAACAATATCTCGTTTGTGTTGTTCTCTTTCAAACATCGAGGATCCAGAGAACGTCTATGACGTCTTGATTTTTTATTAGTTATTAATGATATATATGACGTTATTAATTTTATAGAACCGGATTGACAATTATTGGGTGTTTGTGTTGTTGCGTATTTGGTGATCCAGAATGTTGAATTAAAATAATGTTTGATCGTCTTGCGACGTGAATCAAATTTAATTTTGATAAATGTACATAATCAAACTACATCAAACGAAGTAATAAACAAAGCTAGGCTTCCAATTCAAACGTTGATTTGATAGGGTAATTCTACTATCATATTAAGATAGTAAAATATGAATTTTTTTTCCCATTTCCATGATATATAGTTTCTTTTTTGATGATGAATATCAAAACCCTAACATGATCAGATAAAGATTTCACTTGAGTGTAACCTAACATGATTCACGATTACATGACATTTAAACCATATAAACAGAGGAGAAAATCACATTTGATCCTTTCAGTTATTATCCGATGCATTTTAATTCTTTGATTTATGAAAATAGTTATTCAATCTCTTAAATGTAAAACAATTTTGATTTTTCATAGATGATCCTTGAAAATAAATAAATATATATATATTCATTGAAAATAATCCTAAAATATATATTTATTTTTAAAATTAAAAAATTATATACTACAAATAAAAAAATCAAAAAGATTATACGTTATTTTTTTCTATTTTCTTCGGAAAACGAGTTTGTCACAATGTGTGGCAGCCGATGATAATCCGGTAAGCATTTCTTCAGCAAGGTTTTGCCTCGTCCGATTCCCTCTCGTCCAACTCTTCAACAGCATCCGCCATCCGATCTTCCTAATCGGGTTCTTCCTCTGCCCTCAATTAACCCAATCAATTCGCTTCAGTTTCTTATTCGAATTATGCCTCGTTGCTTGCCTGTCGAAATTCAATCACTTGAGGAGCCGCAAAAATATTGCTCAAGTATCGCTCTCTGTTTACCTTTCAAGTTCCCCCCCTAAATTTTACGGTTAGTTATTCGAGGCTTTACTAATCGGCGATTTGTTGGAAGTATTGCTTTGGCGAGTGTCAAAGACCTTTGTTTAGAACGGAGTCTTGGAAAGGAAAATGTGTGTTGCTTGTGACTAGACCTGGGACATCCTTGAGAACAACAAGCCCCAGGAATAACTGGGTTTGTTGTTTTTTAAAAAAGGAAATCGCGAAGGATTTCTTTTGATCAATCGAATAGTCTGTAAATCAGGAGGATCTTTTAAATTAGCTTTCGTTGACGGGACTTACTATCACAAACTAGCTCGGCATTCAACAATAACTGGGTTTGTTGTTGATATGTTGGATAAGGTAATTTTATGTGAGTGGTTTTAGCTCCTGCTTTGTTGCGAGCAGTAATTAATAGGTTCAAGAGAAACTTAAAGATCAGGTTAAGGAACTTCTGTGACCTTCGCCTTCTGCCCACCGCTCACCTGCTTTCCTCCAAGTTGAATGAGATCGCAGAGAAAAATAGCAAAAGTGAAATGAGAGTGGATCAAATGACTATTGTTGTTTCTTGTAAAGTATAAAACCATTTATGAAGGCATCACGTAACATGGTTCTTGTTTGTCTGAGGGACATCCCAACACCCCTTGTTAGACCACTACTGCTTTATTCACATCAACCATAAGCTTTGCTGCTTCAAATCACTGCCCTCTGCTTCCTTTGTTTATCCTTCATTCGGGCTCATCTAATGTAATCCATATACTGCAGCATCCATCGAGACACGTTGATGAGAGAATGACTTCGGATGACAAGACATTTGGCAGACTCCCGGATCATTTGCTGGTTGAAATATTCATTCGAGTCCCTGTTTCTGACTGGGTTAGAGTATCCTGTGTAAAGAAGTTATGGTCGAGTTTATTCAGATGTGACTCTTTGTGGCAAGCTGCTCTTCTCAGGAGATACCCTTTTGCTGGATCTTGCAAAAGGTGGCCAGGCCCCATACCTCAGGGTTTAAGTAGAAGGTACCTGTGACTTAGTTGTATCTTCTCCTTTTCGGCATTTATGCCATGGCATGGCTGGCTTTACTTACTCTTAATCCTCCTCTGAATAATAATGATAGATTAGTTAATTAGTGTTATGACATTGGACTATCAGTGTCAATTAGCTAATCTATTTAGTTGGCAAAAAATCCTTAACAATCAATGCATGCCTATATGTAGATTATAAGCTGTAGTACACAACTACACGAGATCAATGAACTGTTAGGTGATATCTTTTTCACATGGCTGGTCGTGTTGTGGTGTATTATCAGCCATTGTCGTCAATTTTCCATTAAGGGTAGTAGCTACTAGTTAGAAATTATATTCATAGAGTAGAGATATATTGTTTGGCCAAAAGACTATAACTTTTCTTTTTTAGCCCCTTCTAGGGTCAGTAGGCCAAACTTGTGATTGCGGAAACCAAATCTAAACCCCAACTCATACCATGCTCAGCAAGTAGCTGGTGAGATAAACCTTTTGTTGTTCAGTGTCGTCTAAGAGCGGTGTAGGATTTTAACCATGCTTACTTTAAAGATGATATCCGTTTCCTTGAGTTGCTTACATGTAGCGTCCTTTTTTGTCGGCATTGCTGCAGGAGATTTGCGGCACTATATGTGACATCACATATCCTCGCGTTAGATACTGACCTAGATGAGGTCGTGGGCCACACATTCCTTTTCCTGAAGGATCAACTTGAAATTTTGGATATGCCTCCTTCTCTGGCAATACTTCACGGGACAATGATCGGTACAGTATGATATTATCCATCTCATTGTCTTGGTGCTCCGTGTTTCTAAAAATTCAAATGTCCTCATCCTATGATATTTTTCCTTCTACACACATACATTCAGCTAAATATCATCTGTTCAATGAGTTTGTAAAGAAACTTCGTTCAGGTCACATTCAGCAGGGACACCTGAAGTTGAAACTTGGAAAAGTGTGATATGTTCACTCGACTCTTTTTAGTATTAGATTATGTTGATTAAGACAATGTATGCTATAGAGTAGTTCAATGTTTTCCTGAGCTACTTAAATTGTTGATACTTTTCCCCAAGAAAAAGCTGTTCATTTGGTCCTTGAGTTCGGCTACAGAGCATATATGATCTCCCATGACATATTATTCATAGTCTCCTTTCACGTTATCTTGGTGGCATAATTGGTTCTCAATGAAAGCAGCCTCTTCATATATGACTCTAAGGTATGGCTACGTATAATTTTTTTTATCCAACTAACTTGGTGTGGGAGCCTTTGGCGATTACTACTCAGTGACAGTTGAAATAGGAGGGTGGTATCACGTATAGGACTTTACTTTTAATACGCCAGCCATACCACTTTTCTAGCGTCTAGCAGAAATGGCTGTCGAGTGTCAACTACTTCATCGAATTCTGTGTCGTTTATTCATTCATGTTCTTGTAATGCATGCTTGAGTGATAAATATTTTGTGGGTTACCAAATTCTTATGATTGACTATGCTATTTACCTGGCAGATCAGTTTATAGCCTGTGGGAGATCAAGAGATGAGGCCCATGAGCTTGTCTCCTGCATATGGCTTGGGGTTATTGACAACTTGGAGGAAAATGAGAACACATTTCTCATACTTAAACGACTTGCTTTCGAAGGGAATGTAAGCACCTTTTTCCAATATACATTTGAGTCTACGGTACTGCTTTCAATATGTCTATTTCATCTGTTATGAAGAACTGAAACCATTATTTAGTAGTATCAATTCATATAGATCTTAGGGACCAATCTGTTGGTGAGAATGTTATCAACTTTCTCCTGAACTATATCTGATTCTAAAATTTATAGCATTTACGAATGGCTGAAGAAGTTTCGTTCATCCTGGAACCTGAAGATAGGCTTGTAATGTTTTATTCAGAAATACTAGCTCTTGTCTTCCCCATGGAGTATCTTTCAAGTTAGGAGTATCTTTCAAGCTCAAAATCCTTAGATGCTATTCTGAAGAATTCTTTAATTGATTCTGTCCGACATAGTGTTGTTGAGATCCTCGTATTTCTGCTAATCTGCCAAGTATTGATTCATATTTCATAGTCTAGTAGGGCATCTAGGCTAAACCATGATGAGTGTACTATCTATATTTCAGCCTGCCATTTGTTATTTGTTCAACAGGTTTTTCTTCCTTATCCTTATGCTCGATCAGAGGAGGTTCAATGGAGGGTGTTCGAGAAACTCTTCACCGACTTCCGCGGCTGCTTGAGTAAGGTAGATTACTATGATTTGCTCGCTTCCGCCAAATCCAGGTTCCAGTTAATTCCCTCTACTTGGTTAGGCTATTGAATATCATATTAGGCCGAATCAAGCATCAACACTGTACATGAAACTGTATAATGTATGTACTTAATACTTCTTGCCGGTGGAGTCCGGATCTTCCTGTAATTTGGCACTGTGTATAGCTTGTTAGTGAATATGAATATTAGTAAAAAGAAAAAAAAAACTTTGATGTTAAATGAAGTCTGTAAGAGCACCCTTGGATTCTTGCGCATAATGGTAAATGTAAATTGTTGTCTAATGCCAATTTGTGAGTGTCGCATTTGGGTAGAAGTTACCCAAATTCACTGTTGTAGTTGAACTGTTTTTGTCGTGCAGGCTGTGGGATCTCTCAATGGGTTTTCGATGATACCATTAATTGTGTGGACTCGGAGTGTTGTTTTTCCCTGAAACAGTCACATTTTGTGCATATTTTTCGATGAACAATTTCATCTCTGTGGGCGTGCAGGTGGCTAAGCACTGTTTAGCTGTTAGAAGGACGCTCGATCACACTGATCCACCTGACGCTTTCGGAATGATAGGACTTAAACCCAAATGTTGTGCTGATGGAGTTTTTTCCCCAGCGTAGTTGGACGTTTTCTTTTTCCTTTTTTTTTTTTCCTGGATATCATTTTCCACGAATATCTTCCTGCTGACAATATTCCCTGCACCACCAACAAATAATGTCCCTAAATCAGAAAAAAGAAAAAGGTGAGACAGAATCACGAGCAATTAGAATAGAGAATTTACCTTCAAAAGAAGAAAAGAAAAAAAGAGTAGAGAATCTGGTTTCAATTATGCTGCATTGAGTATGCTGTAATAAGAAGACTATTATACTGGTTAATGCAATTACCAAGGATTGAAGTCTATACAGACAAAACAGTCTTAATTATTGAATACTGATTTGATATGCTAGATAAAATATAATAAAATAAGGTTTATTTAATGATAAGTTATTTTTTTTAATCATAATATTAGAGATTTAATATCTGAAAATATAAAAGATAATTTTATATTTAAAAATAAGAATAAAATTTATATATATTATTATCTTATCGATGTCTTTTACACTTAATAAAATTATGTGGATATATTTTTTTTAATTAAGTCCGATTATTCTAAATTCTACTAGGGACATATACCACCGTCACTTCAATTTTGATAAAGATGGGGGACATGGAGTGTACTAATGGTACAATAGAGAATAGATATAGCAATTTTTTAATGTTTATATTCAACATTAGAACAATTATTTAAACTTATGAAGTATGACCGGGAGATCATAGAGTACTTTTGAATCTCATTGAATGCAGTGCAACGGAGGCATTAAACACTCTCTCACAAAACTGACACATTTGTGGCATTTTCCTTCCTTTCTTCTCCCCTGCTCACTGTTCTCTTCCCCCCTCCACACTATACAGTCCCCCCACTCTCACTCTCCTCCTAGGGTTTCCCAGTCAACTAACTTTTCAAGCTTCCTCATTCTCAGATCCAAGCTCCATTTTGATTTTTCACCCCCAAATGTGCATGGAATCTTTGGCTTGATTTCTTGTAAGTTTGTGCCCTTTTACTCATACTTCTTGCAAGACCCCTGTCGAACTCATTTTCTTTTTTGTTTTTACGCTTGGATAAAGCAATGTGGCTTTCCTTCTTGAATTTTCTTTCCTTTTTCGGTCAAATCTCCTAATTTGGACATTTCTTGGGTGGGTCTTGTAACCCGTAAAACTCAAAACTCGAGACCTTGTTCGAGGGGATTTGACTCGGAACATCCTGAGTTCTTGAAAATCGTGTAGTTAGTTGTTCTTCTTTTGTGAGGCGCATTTCTGGGAATGTTGCTTTGAGTGAGTTGGTTTAGTACCCATAATCTTGAGAGACAAGAAGAGCCCTTTTTGGGTTTATCCCAGCAAGAAAGATGATATTTGGGGGGGGGGGGGGTGTTTAGAAATGAATTGAAGTGAAATGTAGTTCCCGTTGACAAAAGGGTAGATGGAGAACAAGATTCTGTGTTTGTTCGCTGATTCTGTTTTTTTGGGTTCTCTCTTTTGGCTGTCTTTTGGGAAGAGATGAGTAGAGATTTTCTCTTCTGGGTTTGCATTAGGTTTTCGGAAACTATGTTCTGTGACACCGAAAATCGAAACTTGATTTCATGATTTGGGATTGTGTAACTGTATCGGGTTCAAATTTTTGCTTGAGGTGCCTGTGGAGAAAATGTCAGTAGAAACACTTTATTTTCTCGCAGGAAAATCTGTTTTGTGCTGTATCTTGATGTTCTTCAGAAGTATGGTGCCTCGTCTCTTCAAGATTACAAATCCATGCAGTTGAGTGGTTGATGAAGCACTGGATACGTGCATTGGCGTTGCTTGGAGGAAGTGAACTTTTAGAGTCTCGCAGTGTTGCATGATCTAGGTTTTCAAGTGTTTGTAGAAAATCTAAAGCAGTAGACCTGACCCATCTTCTGATTTGATTTGGTGAATTTGGTTGAATCAGTCAAAATCTAAGGTGTCTGATAATGGATATCCTCAAAATGCTGAGGTTTAGGAATGGCCTCAGAGAAAATCCTGAACCAGAGCCTGAAGATAAGCTGGCATCGCCTCCCGAGGAGCTGCATGATCAGAATGGTTGCTTTGATGGGAAAATAGGAACTGAGGATATGCAGGACATGGACGATGATGATGACGATTTCATAACTAATGAGGTGAAAAGGCGGCTGAAAGAACTGCGAAGAAATAGCTTTATGGTGCTGATACCTGAAGAATCACCTTTAGAGGATGACGAGGTAGAGGGGGAAATGGAGACATGCTCAAGCGAGGAGGCAGGGCAAGTAGCCCACATTCAGCATGTATATTATGATTATGAATCTATGTATGATAAGTACTGTGAGCAAATGTTGTTTTTCGATCGGATGAGTTCTCAGCGGCTGAATGAACCTGGTATGTTCTTCGCCATTGTCCCTTAATTTGTCGGCTGTGGTTCCAGTTTCTCATCCATGTATTTAATTCTAGAGCTTTTGGGTGCTTGGTTTTGTAGAAACTCGAGTCTGCTTAAGCTTGGTTTTTATTTTTATCACTTCTGCAAAGAAAAACTTAGCATTACCTGATACAGAAACCATCTCTTTGTGACACAGAACCTAGGAATCCTACTAATCCTTCCCGGAAGGCAATTTCAAAGAAACTCGCTTCTACTTTCCGTTGTCTTTCTTTGAAAGGGATGGGAGAACCTGATGATGAAACCGAAAGCTTACAGCAGCCAGAAAATGGGCCTTTCCAAGATCTCGAGACAGCGTATGTAGCTCAAATTTGCTTGACTTGGGAGGTACTGCACTGTCAATACACTCAGCTGAACCAGAAAATCTCTTGCCAGCCTGAAAATCCAACTTGCTACAACAATAGTGCTCAGCTATATCAGCAATTCGAAGTTTTGCTGCAGAGGTTCATTGAGAACGAACCTTTCGAGCAAGGTTCCAGGTGTGAGTTGTATGCTAGAACCAGATATGCCTTGCCTAAGCTGCTACATGTCCCGAACATACAAGGTAAGTGCCTATTTTGGGAGATCTGTCATTCCTGAATTTGTTAGTGTTTACCTTATCAGTTGGCTACTTCTTCAGAGCTACAAATATTTCAGAGCTACAAGTTGTGAAGAACATTTTTTGAGTAATCTACCCTGTCATGGTCTTGACATTGAACCATCAGCGATTAAGCAATGAGAAGTCAGCACGGGTGAATGGGAATATGGAATGATCAGTAAGAAAAATTCATGACATTTTTTTTTAACTAAAAAGAAACTATGTAACAAGGATAAATTGATGCATGCAATGTAGAACGTTTGATCTGACTTCATTGCCAATTTGATAATCAGAAGTTTCTTCATGAGATTATACCTGGTCTATCCTGCTCATGTTACGATTGATGTCCTTTAGGTTCATGTCCCAATGCTGTCGACGAAGAAGGAGATTTTGTTGTTCTTGCTCCCGACCTGCTCAGTGCTATAGAAAGCTCCATCCTTACCTTTTATATCTTTTTGAAGACGGACAAGAAAAAACGAAATGGAGGTTTGAACATATTTGGTAGCCAGAATCAAACTGTCACCTTACTTCAACAGGTTCAATCTGTTGTTGACAAGGTAAGTCCCAGCATAAGGAAACTGTTAAATTAATTAGTTTGTGTTTTTTTACTGTTTTAATATTCGCTAGACTTGAGTTGAGGGCGTGTGCGTTGGGATTTCTCCTCATGATTCCTGGAGAGGGATGTTGTTGGCCGCGGGTGAAGCACTCCAACGAGATTCTCTTAGTCTCATGTCTATAATCTCCATTTTGAAAATAACTGCTTGCATAACCCACATGCAGGCTAGATCGTATCAATTAACGCTAGCTCTAGTTACTGTATTTACATGGACGCGATGTTTCTATACTGATCCTCTTGATTTCGTTAAATTTCTACAGAAGCATCTTAAGCTGAAGGAACTGAGGAAGAAAAAGAAGAAAGGCTGGAACAAGAAATCATGGCCAGCTATTTATGAAGAAGTGGAGCTCTTGTTCAGCCTCATCGACATTGAAGTCGTGTCAAGAGTACTCAGGATGGTTCGGATCACGAAGGATCAGTTGCTCTGGTGCGAAGATAAGATCAAGAAGCTTGATTTCACTGATGGAATGCTGCAAAGAGACCCGTCTCCAGTCCTCTTCCCCTGTTGATGCCCATTGCTTAGACACATTGTCCCTTCTTTGCTGTGTTACCATCCTCACAGGGACGCAATGTTTCTCTTCAATCGTTCTCTGACTAGCAACATCTCCATAGGCGAAAGACGGATGGATTTTAGGTAGTGTAATCCTAGTAGTAGCCGTCCATCTGTCTAAACCTCGTTGGACGTTTGTTGTATTATGTCATGACCTGGAACTGAAGATACTCATTGTTGGTAATGAGCTTGCTCCCTTCTGGATCTTGTTCCGGGAAAGCTACTGTTCACTGTTGATTTTGGCAGCAGTCTCAGATGATGCCTTTGTATCATGGTACCTTGGCGTATTGCTTAAAAGCAAATCTAAGTTGATCCAATGATATCTATAATCTATGCATCTGAGATCAATCAATGTGAGAAATTGAAGGCATTTTTGTTACTACGGCGTGTGAAAGGAAGTTGCATATTCATTCTACACACTGAATGAAAATAGCTCAAATAGATCTAGTACTGTATTGGGAAAAAGTAACTACCTCACTCTATCCATGTTGATATTTTAAGAGCACCTACAATGGTGTCAGTTTTTTAGTGTGTCTCAAGCATACAGAACTTCTTTATGGAACGTGAATTGCTTTACGTGGTTACAATGGTGCAAAAAAAAATCATCATCAAATATGGCCTCTACTCCACTTTCATCTGCACCAGGTCATGATTGAGGGCCTCAACAAATTCAATAACATTTTTTTCAGTCTTTTTCTTATTCTACCAAACTCAAGAGGATTCCATTGTACATTTGGATATGGAAAACAAATCGAGGGCCTCCAAAAATACAAGGAGGCTCAACTTTTTGAGATTTGAGAAAAAAACACCATTGTAGATGCTCTCCGTCGTTATTATAGAAATCGTTGATTCCAGAGTTGAAGTGAAAATAGTAGCATCGTCTAGTAAATTGGATAAAATCCCAGCAGAAGGAATTAGAAGATGAAGAATCTAGCGGTTTAGGATCAAAATCTTTCTCCGCATAGTCGAGCAACGACATTTTGCACGAGTAACTTTGAACTCTGAGAAGCAACGCAGCCATAGGCTTACAACATCATCGACTGGTAAACAGGTTCGCTCTCCCTCGATACAATTTCATCCGTCAGAGAAGCTCAAAATTTGATCATGACATAAATTGAAAACAACAATGCTACACCGAACTATGATGGAAATGGTAATCAGAATGAATATCTATCTTGACCAAATAGAATCGAAGTATGAGACTGATCATCCCCTCGACATAAAATTTGGGGACCGAGTCGATGATGAACTGCTATAGATATAGTCAGTGATTGCATAGATGCCATCTTTCAAGAAGGAAAAAGGTCCTTCCATGCTTCTAGACGCTGCTGCTGATAAATAGCAAAAGAACAAGTAGGATTCATAGAAGTCGTCTTTCAAGAAGCAAGATGTCCTTCCATGCTTCATAAAACATCCAGGTTATCCCAGAATTCGGCATGACTTTCAAACAACTCGCGCCCCACCCTCTGTACAGCCCCAACAGACCCTCTTCCCGAATTACCTCGGCTAGAGCGGCTGCCATGTTTGGTGGGCACTTGCCTTGCAGTGCTCCCACCATCAGCCTCTTTCTGGCCACCTCCAGCGGGAAGCTAATTGTGCTTGCCGTCAAACCTGCTCCAAACAAGGACACGGTTCTGTCAAGTTAGCAACTCTAACTCTATAATAAGATGATGTCAACAAATTCTTTAAAAAAATGCCCTGAGAAGATTTAACAAAAAGTAAATTACCCCTCAAACATAGAAGATAATATACTCCAGTAGAAGTAAAGTACTTCAGATATTACAATAACTTATATTTTCCCCAAAAGTTGGAGCAACATCACTCAAAGAATCAATTCATGCTCGGTATAAGGTAAAAATAGGCTCCTCAGGAAGTGGAGAGTACTTGTAAGCATATGGCTGCGAAGAAACTGGGACCTAATGCTCAAATCCACTCTCATATTGTTGTCTGAGAGAGGAAGCTTTGTAAGCGGACTTTTCACGCCGAGATGAGAACCCAAGGTAAAAAAAAAAATACCGACGTGGCTGTCTAAAGAACAGATAACGCTTTTCCTGTGTAAAACAAGTAAATCCAAGAAAAGGATGACGATCTCACCTGAAAGAGCACCCAAAAGAAGCATCTCTACACGGCTTAATGATTTTTTCTTGTTGGAGTCACAGTAAGACTTCTTCAACGTCTCATACATGAAATAGTAGCATGTGCTGTAAGGAAGCATTCCAATGAGAGTAGGACTGAGGCCAGAGTACAGAGCTCTGATCCCACCATCCTTATATATCTTGCTTAGTGCTACTGTTATACCCGTATACTCATCAGGCCTAACCGCCAACCTGTCCTGCAAAGAAAATCATTCATTACCATCAGAACAGAAAAGTCGACCTAACAAACCAAATCGTGATGATACACACTGTCTAATTACCTTAATAACCTCTAGGGGATGGCAAACAAGAGTAGCCGCAATTCCTGCAGCAGCACCAGCAACAGCAACCGGAGAGATCCATGAGAGAGAGAAATGCAAAGTAATGGGTCCTAATTGCAGCTTGGGATGCTCAGATTGGTTCCATTTCTCTTGGGCTGACACCATTGTGCGCTTCACATGCTCAAAAGTCGCAAGTTCAATCGCCTGGGTGGGGACTATACGAAGCATATTGATAGCATTCCCAGCCCACAACCCTTGCAAGCCCTTTCGCTCAATAACATCAACGAAATTACCCAGAATGTCTTTTGGACCAACACCAACGACCATTCTCGTCCTGCATATGTCATTACACAACAATTATGCATAGCTTGCAATGTAAACAAGCACCTTGGGTTTATTAAAGAACAACTAGTTAGTATTCAAACATTAGGTTCATGATTTTTTTTTCTTGAAAATAATGCATAAAAGACATTTGCTTTTCATACCCAAGAAAGGTAGCACAGTTACTATTACAGTTCAGTGAAATTTGAAAAATTAACAGTTAGATATGATGATAGATTACCCATTTTCAATCGATAAGCTCAACTAATCAATCCATCACTGAAGGATTAATTACTAAAAAAATTAAACGCTATACAAATAATTTAAGTAGTATGGAACACAATACGAAGCCGGTATTAGCTTCCACAAATGTCTCACTGTAAATACTTCCTTCCAAAAAGCATTCGTACAAATATCTGCTTGTACTTCTCTTTTCAAACCCCAACACATATCTCACTGCAGAAATGCCAATATTTTGAACTTTCTAACACCAACCTCCAGCCATATGGAACCGACCAAACTTTTAAGGGAACTGCTCCCAAAAGCAGACATCTCTGATGTCAATAAGGTTACCTAGTCAGAGGAATAGGAAGAAACGGTAAAACAAACCTGATGGTCTCAAGAGGTGCCAAAACCGCCTTCGCCATTGCTCCTGCTAGAGCACCACTAAGAAATTCACCAACATCCCTTTTTTCAAAGAAACCCTGAAGTGAATAAAAAAAATTCATTTCATTCTTCTATCAAAGTTCACCAAGTTATGTGCTAGGTATGAAAAATAAGTCATTGGTACAAATTACCACAATAACCAAGCGTGAGAGGGTTATTCCAATTATTGTAACAGTTGATCTACACAAATTGCTTACAGGGAGATGGTGGTTATCCCAATTAGTAAAGTACACTCTTCTTCGAAAACAATATTCAATGCTAACATTTTTCAGCAGGCATACAACCGTTCACAAACACCCTCATTTTCAGAATACATTCATCGAGCCCTTTCATTCAATTTATCCAAGTTCCAGCCCACCACCAATGATCATCTGACTAAAAATTCAAACCACTTTGATACTCCACTCTTAACTCCCCAAATGTTCTGCGCACCATCAACAACATACCCTAACGCAATCACACGAATCTGTAAAGTCTATGCCACAATTGCACAAGCGTGTTAACCCTCGAACCTTCCTACTAACTACAGTAACACCACAATACACAAAACTTGTAAAAGAACTACAGAGGGGCTTATGCAGTTACTATCTTCACTGTGAAAGTTCCATTAATCATAATAGTATTAGAACAATCGAAACCGACGAATCCAAACAAAACCCAACTCAGCAAAAGACGCAAAAGATCTAAAAATGACAAATTCCACTTAAAAATAACACCTTGAGGGCTTTGCCGAAATCAGGGAGCTGAATTTGGAGTTCCAAGGTGTGACCTTGATCACGAACCTCGGCCTCTTTGGGCAGCATAACCATTCCATGCACATCCCCAAACACACCATGCTTCGTCCTCTTCGTCGTCGTCGGCTTCTCCTGTAAGCCCTTTTCAAAACCCATTTTCCCAAATCAACAAACTAGCAAAAATAACATCGGTAATTTCCCAAAATCTGAATTCGCCCAGATAAATTCTATACAGTTTTTGCTTTCATCTATGAAAAAGATTTGAAAGCAGAATTCAGATGATTGAGTATTCAAGCACGTGCCTGTTGAAGGGATGATTTCTGGGTCATCGGATATGCAGCAAAAAAGGAAGAAGAAGATATCTTTTTGTGGGATTCTTCCAACTTCTTCTCTTGTTGTTTTTCCGCCTCCTAATTAACACTTTCAATTTGTGATCTTTTCGCTCTTTTGGTGTTTTTTTTGGGTTTGTTTTTTCTTTTCCCCCGAGTTGTGGCTTTTATGTTGTGGGTTTTTTTACCTCGACTTGAAAACAATTGCTCGTGTCGCGTCTTGTGTGGAATTGTGTGGTGGACGAATCAAAGGGCTGACGCCGATGTTCCACTGAGAGGAGCTAGTGGTGTCCGACGGCGACTGAGCTAGGGTTTTTTTGGATGAGGATCACCTGCGATTCTCCTGTGGTGCGGTCCCAAATAAAATCAACAAACCATTTGTCAAAAAAATAAATAAAAATAAACAAACAAAACAAAAACATAAAAAACACATGCAACAAATGGACAACACAAGGATAACAAAAAAAAAACCTACATGTGATGCTGTTCCTTTTTTTTCCCCGATAAATCACTAAATAACATTCTGTTTATCTTATGAAGAATACGATAATAAATAATAATATATTATTTCATATATTTTAATATATTATTTTTAATTATTAAATAATATTATATGAATTTTATTTTAATCCAATGTTATAATATATAAATAAATTTTTTTTTGATATTTCACGATAAATTTTCAAATGATATTATTTTTTCATTCCTTTGATTTTTCGTAACACAATCTATTTTATTATATACGTGATAAATATTATATTTTTTTATGGGACGGGGAAGTAGAGATTGTTGAGTTGGATGACTTAGACAAACTACAATATGAATAAAATCTCTTTCTTTGTTTTTTTTTTTTTTAAATATTAATTTGTATAATAACACATACGATTCTAGTTATAATTCAGTGATAACATCCCAATATAAAAGAATTGAGATTTTAATATAAATAATTGAACTATATTATAACTATAATAAGTATTTGATAATATGTTGTGCATCAAACGAAGATATACCTTAGCACAATGAAATTTTATAAGATAAATTTCATTTGAGTTTTGAGATAGTGGAATATTATTTAAAGCTAAACTAGAACAAGGGCTATGATAAAATGTCCGCTCACGATAATTCAATCATTCACGCAAAAATCTGCTTGAAATGTAAGCAATAAAAGTCACACTTTTACCGTGTGATTGTCCCATATTATTTGTATGATTGTATCAACTCCATCCGTCGAAACTCATCAGTAAAAATTGTAAAATAGTTGTCGCCTCGGCCCAACCTCGCCCAACCCAAGCTGCCCCCAGCCGGTTTCACTTCATCCACCGCCGGCGACGAAGGCGCAGCGGTCGCACACCGATCGTCTCCTTGCGCCGCCGAATTCCGGCGACCTCTCCACTCCGTCGTCAAAACCTTCACCGAGTAAGCCAATTCGCTTGCTTTTTTTGTCTGAATACTCGAATTGCACAATCGGATTCTTCATTTCATGTCAGTGACAATTGCATTCGATGTTTTAGGGTTTCAGTGTTGGTGAGGATAAGTGTGTTGCCGCTTGGTTGAACTCGATTTGTTGGAATTGTTGGCTGCATAGTATGGTGAGAGCTAAAGACTTTGAGCTTGAAATCAGAGGGTTAATTTGGGTAGGGTTTGTTGTGTTTTTGTAATGGCGAGTGGTTTTGTTCGAATTTGTGCTTTTTTGTAGGAGATATTCAGGAGGGCGTTGTCGATTACGGGGCCGCCGGAGAGCTTTGCTCTTCAGACTGTTCAAGAGGCCATTAAACCTCAGGTGTGAACACCAAATGCTTTCCGTCAATCATTTTAAGTATTGATTGTATTTGTTTCCCTTGGTGGAATCATTGGAGTTTGTTTTGTGGCTTTTTTTACTGTATTTTGCATCAGTTTAGGTGGTTGTTCGGTGAATTAAACTGTGGTCATGGCCAAAGATGGTTAGGATTATTGATAATTGTCATTAGCTTGTTGCATCCGACAAAGCATGTGAGACAAAAGGTAGAGTGACGTCATGCTAAGAAGCAAGATGTGCGTAGAAGTTGTCTGATGTCGAGGTAAACTTCGAGTTAATTGGACTCGGTTTTTATGTGTTAAGTGGGCAAACACCGAAGATTGTTCTTGGAAGGAGATCGCACATACTGGATACTCGGTGGATTTCCGACTGTAGTTTCTGCTAAGTTCTTCTTCCTAAATTTTTGTTAGGAAAGATTTTGATATAATTGGACCTGTGACTGATTCTGGGTCCAACAGTCGTATTCGCATTGGTCTATCTTATCTGAATATGATTGCTTTTTCATTCTTCTATTAGTGTATTCCCAGTATGGGGAAATATATGGACTGAAGTTACAACGGTGGTTGTGGTGCTTCTCTGCTAGGAAAGCTGGATAATGTTGATTTGAAGGCTGTACTGTTAATGGAATAGTTTTTTTATACAGGGAAGTTATATGAAGCTTGTGAGCTGACTATTTTTCTCTGACGCTTTTCCTTTTTAGAGGCAAACAAAGTTAGTGCTTGATGAGAATCAGCTGCTGGAGAATATTTTGCGGACTTTACTCCAGGAGTTGGTGGTATGTGTATCAATGAACAAATGTTCAGAAATTATCTTTTTCCTGTAGTCCTATTTCAGTATATGTATTTCTGTTCATTTCTCTTAAATTTACAATCCAAGTCTGAGTTTTTCATTGAAAAAGTTTAAATGCAACTTAAACGTGAAAAAAATTTAACATTGCTAAATATTCTATTCATTGATGTATATTATTCAGTCATCTGCAGTGCAGTCTGGGGAGCCTATTATGGTATATGGACGATCTGTTGCCGATGGAGGAGCTGGTCTTGGTCAAATTCCTCACCTTCTTGGTCGGTTCTCTCTCATTTATTTGTTGCTTGCATTTTCTATCACTTGGTAGTTTTATTCCGCTGTCATGTTTTTATCTCGTGGCTCCTCTAGTGTTTTTCGTTTGTCTTTAAATCTTGTCTTAAAATCTCTTTTTTTACATCATTATAGATTCTATTTAATTATTGAAGTTCACTTAGTAAGTAATTTAGTTGTAAAATAACCTCACAAAACAATGAAACGGTGAATGAATGATATATCTCTGTCTAGTTGCATCCATCTTTTAAATAATAAATAAGTGCCACCCCTACTAATATTGACTATTCCAGGGTTAATCTAGTTCAGGGGTTTTACTCTAATATCCATGTTATTTATTTATTTTTTCTTGGATGAGAAAGGTAAGCATAAGAGGTTGCTTCCGACAAGTTCTTTCTGCTCTTGGACTTGTGGGTTGGGGAGATTATCCATGTACTAATAGACTGACAACTGAGTTGTTTTCCTTTCAAATCAGACATAGTGCTATACCTCTGCGAGAAAGAACATGTAGAGGGTGGAATGATATTTCAGCTCCTGGAAGATTTAACTGAAATGTCTACTATGATTGACTGCAAAGACATTTTTGGATACATAGAGAGCAAGCAAGACATACTCGGAAAGGTGCATAAACTTTTAACATTTTTCAGTGAACTTTTGAATTTCATCGTCATCTAACCTACAACCTGTATTGCTACCTATTAATGGACGTTGTAATCGAATTATGCCCAGCAAGAACTCTTTGCACGAGGGAAACTTGTCATGTTGAGGACATGCAATCAACTCCTTCGACGATTATCAAAGGTAAATCTTTCTTGTAACCACAGATTTGTTGGCTCTCATTTTTGTTTGGTCATTCATGTCCCATTATTGTTGCAGTTGAGTTTCAAGAATTTAATGATGTTATCAATATGAAAATCTTTACTTTGTGATAATTGTCCTTTACATATATTTATCTCAGTAGAAATTGTTTTGACATTGCTTCTTTTAGTTTGTGTTTGAAAGCTGGTTTGTGATAAGATGCATGATCTGATATCCTGTTATCGTTCCCCCAGTGGTTTTTCTCTTTACGATTTGTACTTCTCTGATTGTTCTGCAAAATCTATATGCGTCTTTCTCTGGTGGGCTCTTTGCTTCCTCCCTTTGTTTTTCTGTAAGTAAAAGAGCTATGTTGCATCTTCCTCATTGCATTTATTCTTGTAGGCAAATGATGTGGTATTTTGTGGGCGGATACTCATGTTTCTGGCTCATTTTTTTCCACTCTCTGAACGTTCAGGTATGTGATATCCCCTTGCTTTTTCAGATTCTCAATTGCAATTGCGCCTTTACCCTTTTATGCTGCCGCTTTGTGTCTGTAGCTGTGAATATTAAGGGAGTCTTCAACACATCTAATGAAACAAAGTATGAGAAAGATGCCCCTGAAGGTATATGAAGCACGTCTGCATGCTAAATTGCTAATATTTATGGTCTACTCTTTAAGTGCTAATTTGTCATCCTGTTGTGGTTGTCTTTAGGCTTTTCAATTGATTTCAACTTTTACAAGACCTTTTGGAGCTTACAGGTGACTTGATCCTGCTTGGCTTACTAGTTAGATCAATGTTTGTATTCATTTCGTGGCAATGCTTGAATTCTTTTTGTGGCAATGATTGAATTCATGCACATCAGCCTTTAGCTCCTCCATATGGTCATGGTCTAACAGTCTGTTTTGTTATATTAAGCTATATCTTATCAAGTCTTTGTCGTTTGAATTTCAGGAGTGTTTTTCAAATCCTCCTTCTGTAGCTCAAGCTCCTTCAAAGTGGCATAAATTTACTGCCAGTGTAGCGGTACAAATCTGTTTCTCTTTCATCTTGTTCTTGATATCTGCTATATTCTTTGTGCCCAGAACAATATCGACTGTTTCCACAATATAGGTTTCCTCGAATGTGAACTTATGATTCATTTAGGTTGTCTTGAGCGCATTTGAAGCTCAACCTTTGAGTGATGAAGAGGGAAATGCGAATAATTTTGAGGAAGAAGTAGTGGCTTTCAGCATAAAATATCTTACCAGCAGTAAACTGATGGGCTTAGAGGTACCTCATGTTGTCTCATTGTCGCACGTGCTATTGTAATTTGTATATCATGCGAAGATTTACTTGTTTGCTGATTAGTTTTCCGTAGCGGTTCAAGTGTTGTGATCTGTTGTTTCTTGCAGCTGAAAGATCCTAGCTTTCGCCGTCATATTCTTCTTCAATGCCTGATATTGTTCGACTATCTGAAGGTAAAATCGGGTGCTGGTTCAGATACAAGGATTTGACTGATTTATGGCGGATTATGGTCCCTGCTGTGCACCCTTTGGCTCCACACTTTGTTATGCTCCATGTTTGTCTCACTCTCCTTTACTTATGTGAACTGACTCCTTTTTATATTTTATTGATTGATTGATCTCATAGGCCCCAGGAAAGAACGAAAAAGACATGCCAACCGAAGCAATGGTTAGTAAACCTTTTATATTATCTTCTGATGTGGGCAGGCAACTAAGTCTCAATTCTGAGGGAACTACCTATCCATATATCAGTAAGTTATGGAAAATGGTGGTGATCAAGATCAACTAAAAACTGGGCTCTAGCTTCTACTTGCCTGACTTGTTATCTTTACATTTCACATGCTTATCTCTTGTCAGAGGCAGCTTTCCCTTTTACTTTATTTTTCATGAACACAGACTGTTCTATTAGCTCCACTAGCTGGATTGTTGAACTTGCTTCAGTTTCCTTTTCGTTTGGAGTGTAAAATGGTTAAGTAGTGGCTCTGCATTTGGTGACAGAAAGAGGAAATAAAGTCCTGTGAGGATCGTGTAAAGAAGCTGCTAGAGGTTACTCCACCTAAAGGAAAGGAGTTTCTTCGGTGCATTGAGCATATTCTTGAACGTGAAAGGAATTGGGTAGGCTAATGCCTGGCTCTGCCTGTCTGCCTTTCTGTAAAAGGTGTTTCTTTTTGGTTGGTTACGTTAAACATTATGTTGTGCTTCTTTGGTTCTCCTAGGTTTGGTGGAAGCGTGATGGTTGCCCACCATTTGAGAAACAGCCGATGGAGAAGAAAGTTGCTCAAGATGTTGTGAAGAAGCGGTATGAAGCTGTTTCATAATTGCTATTTCTCAGTTTGCCTTCTCTGCATCACTGTATTTAGACTAATAGTTGTATTTCATTTCATTTTAATTTTCATTCTCGTCGAATTTGTGTATGGCAAGTAGACATGTTGCCTTGATTCAGCATTTGATCCTCTATTGAAAAACGGTCTAGTGCCTATTTACATAGAAATAGTGATATTGATTATTATTTTTTATTTGTTGGAGGTAAAGTGTGTTTGTGGAATATCCCTTTCAGTATTTAGCAACCATTCTCATGTTCCTCTGTTTTGCAGTCGGCCGCGGTGGAGACTGGGAAATAAAGAACTTTCTCAGTTATGGAAGTGGTCAGATGCCAATCCCGTGAGTCCAATATACCTTTCATATCCTGATTCTGCTTTTGAAGTTGAACTGGCACAATTATATTCTTCCCTCCCCTTAAGTGGTTGTTGGTACTGTGTACTTGCATGTCCGCGTACCTATTGGTCCTTTTCTCCAGAATGCTCTCACAGATCCTCAGCGTGTCCAAACTCCATCTATCTTGGAGTACTGGAAGCCTCTTGCTGAAGATGTGAGTCTTCTACTGCTAATACAAAAGTTATCTGAGTTTTCTGTATCGTCCTTTATGTGTAATACGATAAAATGTAGCTTTTCATTCCGTTGCTCTAAAAATTGAGATTTATACTAGTTCAAAACTGTGACAGATGGACGAGGGTGCTGGTATTGAACCCGAGTATCACCACAAAAACAACAAGGTGTACTCTCTCTTCCTTGGTTTCAGCATTCGAGATGTGAAGCTTGTAATCCTGATTCAATCATAAATGATTTCTTTGCCATTTATTGCAGGTGTATTGCTGGAAGGGTCTCCGTTTCTCTGCTCGACAGGATTTGGAGGGCTTTTCAAGGGTATGATATGCCTGTCTAATCATTATAACATATTAAAAGATTTAGTGCTCGTTTTTCTTTATCTATGGTGATGCATGTCTTTCGGCAGCTGCCTAAAAAGGCTCTTTTCTGACAAAATGAATGGCAATGAATTGTCATGTAGTTTACTGAATATGGTATTGAAGGAGTCGTTCCTCCAGAACTCTTGCCTCCGGAAGTTAGATCGAAGTATCAGGGCAAAACAAGCGATCGGTCCAAGCGTTCTAAGAAGGATGAAACCAAGGGAGCGCATCCAGGAGAAGAGCAGCAGGTAACCTGTTGTGTTGTTCTATTACAAATTTCTAGAACTTGATGCTTATTATGCTTGCTTATCTATAACAATTGTATCATCATTTCTCTATGTTAGAAGGATAGCTTTTGAAGCTGTTCTTCACATTATTGAGGCTACTTGTCATATATTGGTTCTAGCTAACAGTTTCTTTTCATTTCCATTGCAATGATTTTGTGTTCCTAAGATTGCAACACCTGCTGGTGAGGGAGATGAAGGTGGGAGGCATGACACTGAAGCGGCACCCGCATCAATGGACATGGAAGGCGTAGCAGTAGCGGGAAACACTTCTCGGGGTAGCACTCCGACACCTGAAGATGACCAAAAGAGAAGATCAGAAACCCCAGATGACCGCGAACCTGGTCAACTAGAACCAGATGGCGAGATGGAGCCTGGTGAGATGGAGCCAGAGGCTGATCTTGATATATGAGGCATTAATATCAACGTGTGATGGCTGACAGTTCCGCCCATGGAGTTTCCGTTCCCGGAAAGCGGACTGCATCAGAAGATCTAAATATTATCCAGAGGCTGATCTTGATATATGAGGCATTAATATCAACGTGTGATGGCTGACAGTTCCGCCCATGGAGTTTCCGTTCCCGGAAAGCGGACTGCATCAGAAGATCTAAATATTATCCAGAGGCTGATCTTGATATATGAGGCATTAATATCAACGTGTGATGGCTGACAGTTCCGCCCATGGAGTTTCCGTTCCCGGAAAGCGGACTGCATCAGAAGATCTAAATATTATCCAGAGGCTGATCTTGATATATGAGGCATTAATATCAACGTGTGATGGCTGACAGTTCCGCCCATGGAGTTTCCGTTGCCGGAACGCAGACTGCATCAGAAGCTCTAAATATTCGCCACAATAGAGGAACGAAAGCTGCAAGGGACACCCTGCCCATCATTGCAGGTTGCAACTGCTTATTGTGATGGCGTCCATCATTTCGAACAAGTATGGTGGTATATTTGTCCTTGTGTAGCTTAATTCTTGACATCTGACCCTAACTAAACATCAAATGGGGCAAATATCTCAGCTGTGGCTCGTGATATAGCAAACCAGATCTCATCAGGATGATTATATGTATGTCATCGCCAAAATGCGAGCTCCTCAATTTCTCCTTACATTGTAAGGAATGTGAATTTAGATGTGTGCCATCATTTTAACCTAGTGGCATTGGTTATCTGATCACTTAATGTGGAATTTTAACAAATTGAATATGGACTGAAGGGATTCCTAACCCAGATCGTGTATTGTGCGCATGCTCGTACAACCCAACAAAACCAAGAAATATATGGTCATTCCTTGTGGAAAAGTATCATTGATAATGTGTGTGCATCACGGGATCACAAAAGGACATTTATGAAGGGCAATCGATGCCTTAGCATAATAATCTGCGCCAGCAAGGAGGGAAGCTGCAGACGAAAGCTACCGTAGGGAGGCCTAACTTCCTAACTAGAGTAAATTGTCCAGTGACAGCATCCTAAGGGGTCATACTGCTATACAGTAGGCACAAGCACAGGATAGTTCTACGCAGATTGTTTCAAGCACCTCGAAGACCATACTCTTAAGTCAGATTCGGAGTTGGATACATCGCAAGACTACCAAAATGAACAAATATCTGCAGAAACCTCAGCACTTGATAAGCAGCAAATGCTGCACAACCGTTTTAACCAAATCACATAAGCTACAGAGTCGAATACGGATTGCATGGTATGAGTACAAGAAACACAGAACTCAAATAAGAGGCACATTATGCCAGGCATTGCTGAAAGGTCCAAAAACCATGTGTACTTTTACCACAACAACAAAGGGAAAATACTCTGTTACCAGGATGCTTTCTTGACACCCATCAGTTGGCCTTGAGATGCCAAACTACGAAAGACAATACGAGACATCCTAAACTTCTGGTAAACAGCACGAGGACGACCACTGAAGATACATCTGTTTCTTATTCGAGTGAAGGAGCTATTTCTTGGCAACTTGGATAACTTGTACCGCTGCTTTTCCCGCACTTCGCTCGGAAGACTGGGGTCATTGCACATGGCCTTATACAGCATCCTTTTAACTTCACACTTGGCTGCCAGCAGCCTGCGCTTATGATCTGGTATATTTCGCTTTTCTGACACGGCACTGAAAAGCCGTGATAGATGAGGTCTTGCTATGGCAGCCGGTTGCTGGTATCCAGAATTCAGGGTTCCAACCCGAGAGAACAAAGTGAGAGTGTTGCGAAGCATTGTTGATGCTCTGCACTACGATGGACAACAATCAGTAGCAGGTAAAACTGAAATTATGCCTACACAGGGTAAGGAAATGCATATGCTACCAACGCAACAAGCCTCTTATTTGTGACTAAAAAAGCTATTCTAGGCAAATAAGTGGATATCACAGGAAACGAAATTACAACCATTGGCAACCCACAGTGTTTGAACAGTTGTACTACAAAATAACAGGTTCATGGAGATGAAGGGAAACAACTGAGATGAATTTGACACCTAACTGGGACACCGTCAGAGGATTCTCTGAAATTTCCAATACATTCATCAATAGTTGCTAAAGGGGTTGAAGAGTATACTAGAGTTGGTTAACAAGAGGATTAAGAGGGATAGACATAGCAGTCCGGAGCCCATGGCTATTCCTAAGAAATAGCACTTTCCCAATTTCTAGTCTGAGGGAAAATGTCGTCAAAATGAATAACAATCAACGTCCATTTTGCTTACCCTCTCATATTTTACGTTCTTTCTTTGAAATTGCTGGTCACACACTTCTCTATACTAAACTTTCAAAACCTAGGGCTCTTGTTGATCTTTCAATGAACCTTACAGATTCGATAACCAATATCAACACCGGATAAAGAGAGTTTCTAGATGAATACACAAAACTAAATGTCGATATGATTCCACTTCTCTCATCCTTTCAATCATATCAGTAGCTTAACAACCTCCATTCAAGTTTACGGCACGATGCGAATCGACGATCAAAATGCTACAACTAATATGAAATGAAGCACGGATTTCAAAACCCCAAATCTGCTAATCCAAAACCAAACACGATCACCATAAACCCTAACCTGCGAAGTCGAGGTCAATGACCAGCCGACTCATAATCTCCTCTTAATACCACAAAAGGCCAAAAGTAACACACAAGCCCTAATACCCGAAAAATCAATTAGTTATTCAAAATCAAGAATTGGGAAATGCAGAATCGAAGATTGCGAGGCCAGCTCGAAATTTTTCATAGAAGTCACAAGCAGGATGATACAAGTGGCGTCGGAGTAAACGAGGAAGACTAACCCGGTGGAGAGGTAGAAATGGCGCGGTGCCGGAGAAATTGGAATAAGAGGAACGATGTGGCGGCAATGGCAGCGGCGGTGGCGAGGGTGATGGCGCAGATCACCTCGCTACGCAGATGAACGCCTTCGGCTCGACTCCCTTTGCCCGGTTCACAGAACCAGAGGGCATCAGGGTAACACACCGAAGTGAAGTTTTGTTTACGACATTATAAGATTAAAAACGCATGAGAATTGACAAAGTTATTTCAGGAATTTTATTTGGTGGATCAAATGACAACCTCATATGAAACACACTTTTTCTTAAATAATTATTCAAAAAAATATGCATTGGTTGTTTTCATTACGAAGGATTTTAATATAGATATCTTTAAATTTTATTTTATTTTTTGATAAACCCATCGTGGGGGTAAATATCATTACTCTAAATCAAGATTATAAGCACTAATAACCTCATCGGATATGGTAAGATACCAATCCCTCAGACGGGTGCATTCTTAGGTAACCCTCCATTTCTTGGGCGGCATTATTCGTAGACATCTAAAAGCAATTAATTTTCTGAAAATAATCTAATAAGACAATACAAAACAAGAATCTTGGAGAGACAAATCTGTTGCTTTTCGATTGAGCCTATCAATGATCTGTGGACAGTCCGAATGCTAGGTTTATCAAGTTATCGAAATCTAATGTCTATATTATATTGTTCGAATTAATAATGTTGAATTAGATATCAAATATCATCTATTTTAAAATAAATATATTAACATATCATATAAATATCGATTTATCTTCGATTAAAATGACAGCCATAATCTTACAATGATCTTAATACTATTCTTGTACCTGGAACGTTTAGGATGATGATTTATAACATCACACAAGACTAAAGTTAAAAAAATAATTAAAGGACACGTGAATACTATTTTTTTTCCGTTCCAAAATTGATTTGGCATTATAATTTATGTGTGTGTGTTGATTTTAGATTTGTGTGAATGAGAGAGGTGAGAAAAAGAAAATAAAAATAAAAAGTAATCGGATGAGTAGATGTAATATAAAATAAAAGTATGCGTGTTTTGATATTTTTATAGAAAAAATTTACAAATATGATACCGTTATAATTTAGTTGGGATATCCAAATTAGTACTCTCTCTGTCCCACTATTTTTGCAATTTTTTTGATTTTCCACGTATGTCTATATTAAATTTGATATGCATATAATAATGATTAAATATAATTTTTTATAAATTTATCATGAAACTTCAATGATAGAGTAAATTATATACTTCAATAAATATATGTTACGGCACGATTAGAAGTGATTTGATATAAAAATAAGGCATGTATTCTTACGCATATAATAGTGCAAAATACGTATATGTTGTAAAATATATGGGACGGAGGGAATAAGTGTTGTATGTCATCCATTCCATTCAAATTGTAACATTTTATTTTTGAGATTTTCTATTCAAATTACAATATTTTTATGCTTAATAATTTTTTTCATATAAGATATCAAAATATTTTTACTTTATACCATATTAGTTCACTTATCATTATTTTTTTCTTATTTTTTTTATCTTATATATTTAAAAATTATATATCAGATCAATGATTATAATTTAAGCAATATGAAGAAAGTAATTTTTTTTGGAATGAAAAGGTAATTCTTCTGCACGAAGGGAATAACATTTGCCCCTGTCACTCTGCGTCCGGTGCACGCCACCCAGTCAACCCCATTCTCCTGCGCTCTCATTTCTCCCTCTTTATATCCTCAACAAGGGCCCGACCAAACTCCACTCCTCTCCCTCACCATTTCCCGCTTCTCTCCCATTCCCTCACTCCTTTTTACTCATCTCCACCCTCTCCGATCAAACCCTAATCGATTCCATCAATGGCGGCGAAGCCGAGAACTACACCGCCATCGATGCAACAACTCCTCGACCGATGGCGATCGATCGTCGATGAAGACGAACACATCATCGATCACGACAATGCATCCAAACTCAGTCGCCTTCAGAATCTCAAAAACCGATGGTCCATTCCTCGATTCCATCTCTCATTTTGCCCTAACTTTGAGTCTAGGTTATGAATGAGTAATCGATGGTGTGTGTGATTGTTTGGTTTGGTGTGTGTTAGGTTTTCGGATGCGTGTAATTTGATGATCTCGACTTCGAAGGAGAAGCATATCTGGTGCAGCTATGGGGACGTGATCGGTCCGTTACTGGAGACGTTTTGTAACTACTATAAGGAGGAAGGTGGGGGTTCGCCTCTGAAGGTGCTGTGGAAGAGGATGTGTTACGAAATGCGTGGGTGCACGCAGTGTGTTTCTCGGCACCATAGGGCTCAGGAGACGTGTAAGGAGGAGTATGAACCAAGCGTGGTGGATTCACTGCTGGGGGTGCTGAGGACTCTAGATGAGGAAAGGGTGGCGGTGCATTTGAAGGAAGTGAATGGGAGGATGGCGCAGGGTGGGTATGATGCAGAGGCGAATAGTGGGGAGATTGTTAGTCTTATGTTTGAGGTGGGTGCGATATGAATGAACATGGTGTTGTGGAATGTTGTCTCCCTTTGTTGGTGTCTGGTTTGATTTTCTTGATAGCTTATCAATGCTGTTGTTACATCAGCTTGCTAACTGTTTGGTGCTTGGATTCTTTTGACAGGTTTTGACATTTCCAATCCTATTAGATGACCAGTTCTTAGCTAACGAATTTCAAGTGTTTATAGAGGCAGTTGATAATGCCCATGAACTATCTTTTGCATCGAAACAATTTTTGGTATGAGGTTCTACTGTCCTTTGAAATTTGTGGTTTTTGATCTTTGTTAGTATGCTGCTTAAACTTTGCTTTAAATTTGTTAGTAGGGAGTATATGCTTTGCTGTTTCTCAAAAGCAGAAGAGCTCGTTCTATAGGCCTTCGCCTTGCTGGAACAATGGGAAAGATACGGTATCCCTTTTCCCCCATTTAACCACTTTGTTGTCTATTGGCTGTCATGTGCTTGTTCCGTTGTGTTTAAAACTGAGGAAGTTTTATCTGATGTCTGTTAGTATTATCGATCTAGCGCTTACCATACTCCACCATACCCCTACTTATAGATGAATAATCTGGATTGGTTATGGATTTCATGAGCCATGTTGAATTATGGAAAAGAAGTTTTACTTATTTGGGCCAGTTCAGTGGTATGATAGGTGTTCCTGATGTCGGATTCAATTGTTTGCAGCAGTGACTTGTATGCTTTCTATTGGCAGAAATATGTTAGGATGCTTTGCTTGACTCTGTTCTACTTGTACTACTATATTGCTGAAATAAAAAGTTTCTCTCCATTGAGAACAATGCTTCACTTAGTATTTAGATTTTAGATTTTCCTTTCATGTTTTGCAGGTCAGCAGATGACTTGGAAGCTCTACAACCTCTTCTTTTGAAATATATTAACTTTCTGGCGCTGGAGATGATGCCTTCTAGTTCTGAGGTTTCAAGGCCACGACTGCAGTTGGACCGACCGACTATATGGATTGGCATTAAAGCTCTGTAGGAGTTATTGGTGCTAAATTTCAATGTTTAATGTTGACAAAGCCTTTTTACTGTTCCTTTATCCATAATGAAAGAAGACAATGTCTTGTGTTAAACTCTCCATCGGTGGCTAATTGCATTCTTGGGTTTGTTTGACTTAGGCTTGGATTCTTGGATCCTCCAGCACTAGAAGAAGGGATTTTGGAGCCGTATCCTGTTTTTCTCAATTTGGTGTTGGACCATATCAGTGATGATTCTCCTGAGTTTTCTCATGCAGTAATTTGCATGAGGGAACTTCTTGAAATTTTAGGTGTGGTTACCCGCATAAATATGTTACGATGTCAATATGATGCTGCAATCAGTGTATAAACAGTAATTTTCTCCTGTGTGAAGGGTGCAAGCTTTGGCTGAGGACTTCTTTACCTCCCAGTGTGATGCGAGACTCATTGTTGAGCCAGTGTTTCCATACAAAGAGTGAGAAAACACATAAAGAGATTTTTGACCTCTTTTATCCCTTTCTGCGGGTGAGTACTCAGTACTGACTATACTCTCTTTTCTCGTGGAATTTTCTTATGTCTCACTGTTCCTTGTTTTTTTTATATGTTTTGATATTTCCAGTCTCTTGAAGCATTGCAAGATGGGGAGTTTGAGAAACAAAGGAGACATTTACTTTATTTCCTTCTTCATCAAGT
Source organism: Drosera capensis (assembly GCA_001925005.1). Lineage (NCBI taxonomy): Eukaryota > Viridiplantae > Streptophyta > Magnoliopsida > Caryophyllales > Droseraceae > Drosera > Drosera capensis. The sequence goes on along the minus strand of LIEC01011481.1, from coordinate 32,627 downwards.
AACTAGGAGCAGTAACTTCAGTTCTTTAATGAGGAAAAAGGCTTGCCAGGTATCACTGGTATTATTCCCCCCCCCCTCCTAAATCTCTACTTTCTCACAGATTAGCTGATGGTCTCTGCTGAATTATACTTGCAGATATCAATTCTTATCATTGACAAGGGTTATAGGATGAACCCACCATGTCCACCTTCCGAATGTGCACATATGTGGTAGGTAATTCCAGCACTCTGCTTATATCCTATGCAAACATGTAGGATTTACAGCATTTCTGTAAATCCATTAATTTTTTAAAAATTCCCCGCCACTTAAAGTATGTTCTCATTAAGATGTGTTGGTGTTCTGTTCTGTAAGTAACTAGTAGTCATGGTTTGCATTTATGAGCTTTGACTATTCAATTGATTGTCATTCGCAGTAGGTATGGATGGAACCTCGAGTTTCTTCTACTCAGCATTTGTTTCCGTCTCTTGTCTCTTGCTTCTATCTCGTATCTTATTTCATAGGCTCCATGTGTTTAATCAATGTAGGCTCTTCTTAGTTCCGCTCCTGCGGTGTAATATTGATGATGTCCTGGCCATTTTTTAATGAAAGCTGGAGCTTGTCGTATGAGGCGAATGAACGGTTTTCTACTTGTATCATGCTTTTTATGTGAATGTCCGTTCCACTTTAAGCGTAGACTCTACCGGCATGCTTAGGCTCAGTAAACGTATTTTGTCACTGACCATGAGGTAGACAACTACAAGCTGATAGGATTGAAGTTTGGTTGCACTTTACTGGATTGTAGTAATTATATGCTATTAAATTTATCTTACCAAAATGTCACATTTGTTGTGTGGAGCCCAATGAATAGCATAAGTGCATAACATCTCAAAGAAATTTCTTTATTGTTCTACTGGATGATCTGTTTGCTATTACTTTATTCTGTGTTACTGAATTTTTATTAAAAATTATGATAATTGCTTACACATTTTCCGGTGATATTTATTTGCAGGGGTCCGTCTGTGATCTCGTCCTTGAAAGATGTAGGACTTCACACATCTCTGCGGCAACCTGCAATTGATCTTATTCAGACTATAATTGTGTCTGATGCTGCTGCTTTAGTATCTTCACTGTTCCATCGTCAGATATCTCCTGGTACTGGAAGACACCTTTTCCTGGAGGCGACTGACGATTCTGATGGTGGTTTTTCATTTCGTATTGAGAATGAGGAGAATGATGGTTGTTGTTGGAATGAATTCAGCTTTCAAGGTCAAATCGCTGGTGGAGAGTATTCTGAGTGGCTGTGCACTCCAATGCTATGGTATGACATTTTGGTTGAAATGGAGCCTTCAGTTCTTCCAATATCAGTTTCAAAAGCAGTCTTGTGGGCATTATCACATCTGTGTCTGGTAGAGCCGGAAAAGAACTCTGAAACGACACTTCCAACTAAAGTTTGGATATCATCCAATGCTCCAGAGCTTTCATCATATTTGGGATGGAAGAACCCCACAGGTTCTAATGACGGTGGAGATGGTAAGGAGATGAAAAATTCAGTGCGGGTTTCAACCATGTGCCTTCCTTTGATCAGAGCGTTTAAGAAGTATGTATTCGCCGCTATGATTTTACTTGAATCCTTTTATTGCTGTCTGTCTCTTTTCTCATCCCATAAGCCTTTTTTATGATTTATGAAAGCATTGAGTAGTTTCATGCTTAATTGCTTATTGTATGCGAAGTCCGGGTCAGTATGGTCCGTATCAGTGTCTCATCTTAGTGTTGACGCTAAATTTTATATTAGATTAGCTGCACATTTTATGGCCCAGATAGAGCGAAACGAGCTCTGGAGGCAGTGGACATGGGAACCACGGATGGGGGAATGCTTGATTCTGTTGCTTGGAGATCCTAATGATGTATGTAAACTGTTCTTCTGTTTTCAAATATTTTCCCAGAACATGCTTCTGTCATGGTCATAAAATAGGTCTTTATATTGACAGCTTCTGTCTTAGTCTTAAAATAGGTTTCTTTTTCCTGCACATGCTTCCATTCCGATAGTTCCTGTTCTCTGCATGACTTCTTCTTTCTCTTTTTACTTCATTCTTGATGTAGAACACGAGACAGGTGGGCAGGAGGATTTTGGAGCATCTATCATATACCCGTGGCCTTGCTTGTAGTTTGCAGTTTCTCTGCAGTTGTAGATCATCATTGTCTTCGATTTACCTCGGCATTAGGCATGCCTTGAAGCTGGTAAACATTGTTTGTCTTACATTGAATGTACTTTATTTAGAATATGCACAAGTGCAGTATGTATTTCATAGAACTTGTTATGAGGGTCTTCAAATTTATCAAATCACATCACCTGAATTGTCTAGACTTACTGCTTGTCAAGTTATGTTATTTCTTTTATATCATCTGTGCATTTGGTTTGCTCTCTTTCTCATATATGCTTGCTTTTGTATTATTTCAGGTCCAATTGGATTTGGTTCTCCTGAACTTTCAAAGTTTACATAATTTATTTTTTCTTCTCTATAAGATTCTAAAAGAAGGGTTTTCTACTGCCACATGTCTGCCTGGGAATTCTTCTGACATGACAAGCCGAAAGTTCTTATCCCAAGGAGGGTTTCTTCGGCAGCCGACTGTTGATCCGCTCCCTGTTGTTGATGATAAATGCGTGTCAAAAGTTGATAATAAGACTTGGGAAGACTTTAGTTGTGCGGTTGCAAGAGTTGCATGGCCTTCTTTGAAGAAGTGCTTGCAAGAAGGGAAGACTTTCACTGATTATCGAATCTCCCAGGTATTGCCAAAATGCAACTGGATATGGGTATCTCTATTTTAGCTTTTTTATGCTATTGAGTGCAGGCAATCTGAGTATTATGGGCCACCTGACCTATTGACAAATGCAAAATCTAAGCCACATGAATCAATCAATTTATGGCCACCTGATTTATATTTCACGACAATGTCGCTTTCTTACTACTGTTTTTATTTGGGAATAGTTTTGGTGTTTCAAACTTTTGGCTCAAGGTTGGTTTAACGCTGAATGTTGTGACTCTTTTGACCCAGTAGTTGGAGGTGATTTGCAATTTTCTTGTGGCGTCAGTCCAAAATCCCTTGGAATCGTGATCATCTGCAGCATTTCTATTTGGCTTGAAGCTTTGCTTTTCTTACTGTCCAGTCACAACTGTTCCTCTTGTAAGAGTTAATGGAGAGTTCAACTAGACGATAACCGGGGGCATGTTTATCGTATTGTACGGGCATTCCAATTTTTGGCACCATCTCATTCTGTTGCCTTTGGTGTTTGTGAGCCCCTAGTTGAATTTGCACAAATACATCGTATTAGTTGTTAGTTTCTCCTCCTTATTTCCTTGATGATATTTAATGCCACACATGGTTGTCGGTGGAAGTTTGGATTACATGGATTTGCATCATTCCATGACTTACTTTGATTAGAAGAACATCCCTTCAATCTGATGCTTTTATGTAGCTGAACTTCTAAAAAACAAAATAGGTTGATTATGTTTAGCATATCCTAATTTCTGTTCTAACAACTTTGTTTTCTTCATTCTTCCAGATGACTTGCGTTCGTATTCTTGAATTTCTTCCCATTGTCTTTGAAAAAATTATCAAATCAGCTGTTGTGCAAAGTAGAGTATCTGAACTGGTGAGTGACGGCTTTGACTTCAGATGGCTTCATCATTTGGTAGATTGGGCAAAGTCATCACTTGAAGTAGTATCTCGGTATTGGAAGCAGTGTGTTATACTGTTGCTTGATTTACTAAAGATTTCTTGCTCAGTTAAATCTGCAGCAATTATCCAGGACATAGAGCGGATTGTTTCAAGTGGTAAGTTTCTAGTATATGTATGTTGTACTACATAAAAATTAAATAAAAAGGGAAAAGTTTTCTTGCTGCAGGCAACAAGCACGAAACTGCTGCATGGTCTTCCCCACCACATGTTTATTTGAAACATTCATTTGAACTTAAATTTGATTTTTTCGAATCTTGAACATTTAATTGTTTATGGTGAAAACTGCTCCTGCGATAGTTTTATGCTTGTTGCCTATAGTAGGAACAATTCCCCCTAATAAAAATTTAATCATTCTTTTGTCATCTTTTGTGAATTCCTGGTGTCAATTGAATAGTTTTAACATTTAGTGGTGGGGCCGCATCTTTTAAACAGTGCTTATAATTTATTGTTTAGTGCGAGAAATTGGCCATAGATTGAAGTCTCAACAGAGAAACCTCTCGGTTTGTGAAATAAGGGTGTTTCTGACTGCCTCCCTAGACAGGACCTAAGCGTGAGTTAAGATTGGGTAAGTTGAGTATTTAGAATCTGAAAATGTTGGAAAGTCATCATGAATGAGTAATGTGGATTTTTAAAAGTGTACATGCTAAACGATGAACTGGTCATGTTTGCACCAGTGAAATGAAATAAAGGAATTCAAGTGTGTTGTGTCAATGGTATATTAATTTGAAAACTGTGAGTTTACTGTCAGCACTCAAACTATTCTCATCCTTTCCAATTTTGTTTTGGCTCAGGGGACATGGCATTAGATTCTCTAATGGAACAAGTGTCACGACTTTCACTTTCGTTGTCAAGCAATGGTACCTCACTCCATGAAAAAACAAAACCGCATTCAAGAGTGACACATTCCAAAAGTTTCATGATTCGGAAAAAGGACCTACCCTTGGTTGATAGGTCCTATTCCGAGGAAGACGCTGATATGCAGATGCGGGATTTGGAAGTGAAAAGAAGCAGCAGAAGTGTAGATAGTCCAGTTGTTCTTTCGGATGATAAAAATGAAAACAAGATTTCTGCTGCTAATCTCATTTTGTCTGGTGCTGATTCTAGATTATCACATGAAAATAATTTTCTTTCCGGTGCCCATGATGGAGCTTCTTTGTTTGTACCCCAGAAGATGATTTCTCCTACACATGGGACTTCTAGTAGTTTCGTGGAGCCAGTTCGTAAAACATATGTTAGTGATGGAGTCGACCTCACTTCCAGGCCTGGTGATTCTGATGCAAAGAGGGGCACTGTGGGCTCGTTTCCGAGAAAACTTGAAACTATCCGCAAAAAGAGGGTGCTGCAATCTAAGAGCAGCAATAAGGAATGTGTTAGGTCTCCAGATAAAGTTGCGCAGAAAAAGTCCTCTGGTGAGACCAATAAAACTTCTTACGCTGATACTGTTTGCATGGATTCTGAGCCGAATGGTTCAATCTTAAAGGAGTTGGTTCGCGATGCTGAAGATGACCCATTGGAGTTTGCTTTTAGTTCTGCTCAGCAAACTCTGACCAAGGTAGTTCCCTCTGTTCCTAAACGACGGGTCATTCAACTTAATGTGCCTTTTGAGAACCGATCTGGATACTCGCAGAAGTTTGAGGTAGGCGTGAGAAGATTTAAGCCGCCGAGGTTAGAAGAGTGGTTCAGAGCAATCTTAGAATTGGACTACTTTGCTACTGTAGGATTAGCTTCTCCTGGCGAGGATGAGAATAGAACTTCTGCCAAGTTACAGCAGGTTCCAGTGAGCTTTGAGTCACCTGAGCAGTATGTGGACATCTTTCGACCATTGGTTTTGGAGGAATTTAAAGCTCAGTTGTGTTCTGCTTTTCAAGAGATTTCATCGATTGAAGATATGTCCTGTGGCAGTTTATCTGTTGTGTCAGTGGAAAGGGTTGATGACTTTCATCTAGTTCGTTGTATTCCTGATGAACGTGATTCATCACTAGCCAACAATTGTATGGAAAATGACTTATTGTTGCTAACTAAACAACCTTTGCAGAATTCGGGGCATCATGTTCACATGATTGGAAAGGTGCGTCACTGCATACCAACTAATTGGTTCCTATGATAATCCATGATATTTGCATGACAATCGTCTTGTTGCAATAGTTCAGGTCTAATAGTCTATTCACTTGAGTTTTTATGTCCAATAAACCCTAACTTAGTGAAGTTTTCTTGGTTGTGGTTATGTTCTGCAAGTGTCCATGTTCTAATAATCGCGTTTTTATGGTTTTGAACCACATGTTATGTCTTCTGAGTTTTTTATTGTCGAAACTCTTAAGAATATTCCTTTTTGAAATATCATTGTAAAGCATATAGTGATTGTTTGATATGTATGGCCTGTAGAAGTCAGTTACTCCCTCCGTCCTGAAAATATTGAAACGCTTTGACTTAGCATGCATGTCGATGCAAAGTGTGGCACACATGTAACGATATTCAAACGTTTTTTTTATAAATTTATCGTGATATGGTTGTGTAAGTCATATACTTCACCCTAATACATGTTGTGGGACGATCAGACGTGATTTGATATGAAAACGAGACATGTATTCATGCGTATAAAGTAATACAATATATGTATATGTTGCAATTAATATGGGACGGAGGGAGTAATACAAAGTTGTGGTCTATGAAGTAGCATTGGTATCCGTCTATTTATAAGTAGTTTATTTTATTTTATTTTATTTTATTTCATTGTCTTAATTTTTCTTTGGTATTCTTGTTCATATCTTTTGTTATTTCATGGTCATATTTCTTTTGTTTGAAGTAGTGGCATATATCGGGGCAGAATGTTAATGTGTTATGTGTCATTCAGTCCAAAACCATTGAGGCGTTATTTCACAGCCCAGGTAGTTATATTTTGAAGTCGCTGGACAGAATTTCTGATTGCTCTTTAAGACTAATGCTGATATTTTTATCAGGTTTAAAGTTTTAACATATATTTATATTTGAGTTTTCTTTTTCTTCCTTTATGCTTTGCTATTCTATCTTCACGTTATATTGAATTACATTTTAAAGGGGAAAAAAACAACAACAAAAGCTAAACCAATTACAAGCTTTTAGGTTGTGAGAAGTGGCATCCTGTCCAATTATAAGCATTCTTTTTACCAATTCAATGAGTAGAAATGTTCTTCAAGTGATGCTGCACGAGGGATTCGTACAAGTTTCATCACCAGCTTTTGGCCTGAAGTTAGGTTGTTCAAGTCTTCACATTCTGAAAATCCAGACTTCTGAATTTGATTTTACAGGGGCGTTACTGTATTTTTTATCATTCGGAATGTATCCTTTGCGTTATCTTGCCGTAGTGTATATGTGACATTCTATTGAACTACGTTTTATGTCTCAGCTTGAGAAACGTGAGAAGGACAACAAGAAGAGGCTCAATATACTAGTCATTAGATTATACTTCCGGAGTGGCTGTGCTCGCCATAATCGAGCTAGGAAGCTCCTACTTGAGAGAAGCAAGTGGTTTGTCGGCCGGATAACGAGCATTATTCCCCAACTCCGTGAATTTCATGCATTGTCTTCAATTAAATCTATCCCTGCTCTTCCGGTCATCTTAAATCCCACTTGTCATCGTACCTATGGTAAACACAGAAACGCGGACTTAGGTAAGCTGTCCCCAGCTATGCAGCAAGCACTGGAGTCGAGGTATAACACCAGTCAGCTCCAAGCAATTAGTGCTTCCATTCAACCTTCAACTTCTCCAAGTGAATTTCAGTTATCACTTATCCAGGGCCCTCCAGGTTGGTGGCTCATATTTTATATCCATGTTTAAAGAGGTGTGATCATTGGTTCCCACGTTTATTGCAATTCTCTTGTTCCTTGATAGAGAAACTTTACACTTTTGGTCACTACGTAGATCGGGGCATCAGTAGGAGTTAGAACTTTGACTTGAGCTTCATCCGAGTTTCTGAGAATGCTTCAAATGATAGGGCTGTTATAGCCGCAAGAGAGCGTAAATGCTTAGGATCCACAGCTTGGCAGTCGGCCTCCACTAAAACGACGTGTTCTAAATGCTATATTAATTTCTTAGAAAATCATGTTATACTCAGGTGTATGGGTACCCACCTCCTTGGTGAATGATCTGGATCTTATTTATATAGGATTTCAATCGTTTGCCGATTATGCCATTTAAGAAAGGAAATGAAGAACACCATGATGAAACACTCAGCATTTCATGCTTTAATTTACTGCTATATTTATATCAAAGGCAGATAAAATAATTGGTATCATTGTCGCTTCATATTGCCAACTGGTGACTGCTCCAACTTTCCTATAATCTCGTCTAGGTTATATAATCTCTGAAACCGTTACTGTGTTTAATAACTAAAACAATCAAGATTTCGAGACAATGAAAGGTGCCATGCCATGATCTTTAGAGTTCTTACTTAAGCTTCAGAAATCAGAATCATAGAATTCCTGCTTCATGGCCATTAGTCTAGGTTTGATCTCCATTTCTGGACCTTCTAAGTTCCTAGTTCTTTGAGGAAGAAACTAAATCTTATACTGTTATCCTATATGTTTTGCTTTCTCGCTTTTATTGTATACAATAAACCAAATTGCATGTAAGCTTCAACTGTTGGAGTAATGGTTTATGCAGGGACTGGTAAGACACGGACTATTGTAGCCATTATCAGCGCTTTGCTTGCACAGCCTTATCAGCCCTCAAATAGCTGTGCAATGCCAAATGTCTCCACAATGTCGAATTCATGTTCCAAAGTAAGTGAGTCTGTTGCAATTGCACGGGCTTGGCAAGATGCTGCCTTGGCTAAACAACTGGTTAAAGATGAGCAGAAGGATTTGAAATCAATGAAGAGTTCTATGAGAGGGAGAATTCTTGTTTGTGCTCATTCAAATGCTGCTGTTGATGAATTACTATCAAGATTAACAGGCGAAGGCCTTTATGGGGCTGATGGAAACATGTATAAGCCATATATTGTGCGGGTCGGTAATGCAAAGACAATCCATCCAAACTCATTTCCCTTTTTCATTGATACTCTTGTGGAGAATCGTTTGACTGAAGAGAGGATTAGGTCAGGAGATCCAAAGGATGACTTGAATGGTGACTCTTCATCCATGCTTCGCTCTAACCTTGAGAAGATTGCTGATCACATTAGATTTTATGAATCAAAGCGTGCCAATTTGATGGACGGAGGATCAGACGTGAAGAGTGATGATGGAGATGACAAGTCTAAATTGGGTGACCGCCGTGAATTATCTGAGGAAGATTTGGAGGCAAAGCTTAAAAGTCTCTATGGACAGAAGAAGGAAATCTACATGAAGCTTGCTGCCACTCAGGCACAGGAAAGGATAAGTAATGATGAATTAAGGACCTTGAGAAACAAGTTGCGCCAGTCAATACTAAAAGAAGCTAAAATAGTGGTAGCAACATTAAGTGGCTCTGGTGGAGATCTCTATACGGTGTGCTCTGAATCTGCACTTAGTTGCAAAGGTGTCAGTATGTCTCAGAATTGCCTTTTTGATGCTGTTATTATAGATGAAGCTGCCCAGGTAACTATTTGTTTCGTCTTTATTTAGCCTTAACTTCTCTTTATTTCCCTTGCTGTGTAATGGTTTCTAATTTATCAATTTGGAGATAGGCTCTGGAACCTGCTAGTTTGATTCCTCTTCAGCTTCTAAAATCGAGTGGCACGAAATGCATTATGGTGAGTGTTGCTCTTGGAAGTTCCTGATCTGTCGGATAAGAATATAACTGCTATGAAATAATGTCCACTTGTTGTCACCTTTAAGGTTTTGCTTAGTTAATTCTGATCTCTCCGTTTTATTCGCTGAAGGTTGGTGATCCGAAGCAGCTTCCTGCGACAGTTCTATCCAATGTTGCTACGAAGTACTTGTTTGAGTGCAGCATGTTTGAACGTTTGCAAAGGGCTGGTAGTCCTGTCATAATGCTTACTGAACAAGTAAATGATCTTGCTCTTGTACTTCTGTAATTGTAACTGCTTGAAATGTTTGTATCATTTCACGGTAGTCTGTTGTTCGGATAAGAAAATAATATAACTGAAAAAGTGGATGGACAAAAAAGAAGAAGAAAAGGATAATCCTCATCCCAAAATTTTATCTAACCCTGTTTCTTCTTGGCAGTATCGGATGAATCCAGAGATATGCCGTTTTCCTTCTCTCCATTTTTATGACAGAAAGCTGCTAAATGGTGCTCTATTGTCCTGTAAAATAGCTCCATTTCATGCTACCAAGGGTCTTGGACCTTATGTATTCTATGATGTCATTGATGGTCAAGAGCGTTATGGTAAAAACCTTGGAAGCTCTTCCCTTTATAATGAAGAGGAGGCGAATGCTGCGGTTGAAATAGTAAAAGCTTTCAAGAGCAGGTACTCTCTAGACATCTTGTTTTTGGATCTAGTTTCTCTTTCAGAAATGCCGTGTATTGATTTCAATTAAATTATTTATAGGTATCCCTCCGAGTATAGAGAAGGAAGAATTGGGATTATTACACCATACAAGGCACAAAATTCATTTCTTCGGTCCCGCTTTTCTAGTGAATTTGGATCTTCTCTCACGTCTCAGATCGAATTCAACACCGTTGATGGTTATCAAGGTAGGGAGGTTGACATATTGATACTTTCCACAGTTAGAGCGTCGGATTCATGTTCCAGGGGATCCAAAATAAGTGCCGGCAGCATTGGATTTGTTGCTGATGTAAGAAGAATGAATGTTGCTCTGACAAGGGCGAGACTTTCTTTGTGGATATTGGGAAATACTAAGACATTGAAGACAAATTACGATTGGGATTCTCTAATTAAGGATGCCGTTGAGAGGAACGTAGTGATTACTCTTAAAAGACCTTACAAGTCCATGTTGAAGTCGATTTTGGATGGCTGCTTCACATCCTCCAGCCGTGGTCACAATGCAGAGAAGCCCAATCGGAAGCCCGAGTCAAGCCAGAATGACCATCACACCCCAAGTGACATACAAACAACTGACGGGAAAATCGCTCAAGCTTGTGGCTGTACAAGTAAGAAAATGAATGATGGAAAAGAGTATCTTAGCTCCATTGTCAGTGATGGTGCCCCGAGCTCCAAAAAAAGGATGGAGATCACGTTTGGAAGTAAAAGTAAGGAAAAGAGAATCCGTTTGGAGAGCTCGGGGAATCAAGAGGGTGCAAAAAATTCTCAACAGAGAGAGGTTAATCAGCGGAGTCTTCTAGTGCCAAGAGAACAAGACATGGCATACAGCCAACATAACCCTAGCCAGAAAAATGGCGGAAAGTCTATGCATTCTGTGCCCAAAGGCAGCCAAACTCAGTCTAAAGACAAGGACGTCAATGGCCAGCCTACCAATAAAACTGCCAAGCCCACAGATCTCATTGCAAAACGGAAACTACAGCGTGATGCTGTTAATGAGCTTCTTTCGTCTGCTCTTTTTTCTTCGAATTCTGGAACTTCAAAAAAGGCTGCACCTAATAAAGCTGCGTTTACTAAACCAAGTGCTAGTGGTGGTAAAGAACCAAGGAAACAGATGAAAGGTATGGTTCTTTCTTGTCCATTGCTATTTGTTCTAAAGTCCTTGTACACTACTTTGTTGGTCCTTTTTCTTAGTTTGGTTATTGGGCTACCAGCTTTTCTTAATGCCTCCTAGCCTAGCTTGATTTTCGTACAAATTTCTTTACGATTAGTGAACTAATAAAGTGGATTTGTTCAGCTAACCACCGATTGTTCCACATGTAAGAACTTTTACTTCTGAAGAATTGTTGAGTCGGATAATTTCTAGTAGCGAAAATTTTTCCACAATATTCGGCTGTTCAGTTTTGGCACCCAGTATAAACTAATGCAATAGTTTGAGTGTTTCTCAATTCAGTCTTTGTTTTGTGAGCTGGTGAACCTTATGCGAGTATTCTTATTTGCTTGCCGAGAGGCTACTGCTGGCAGAGGCTAGGGAGGAAATCTGTACAGTTCCTGCCTCCTGTCTAGATAGATCTACCTTTCTCACCTCAGTCTCATCTCCTGTATAGATAGCTTACCTTTTGCTTGTTCCTGTAAATATGATAATACTTGAGAGTTTGAATGAAATGTGATAATTTCACTAATTTTCTGGGAAAGTGCATTCAATATGGAACACATAAGCCAAATTTAAAAAAAGAAAAAAAAAAGAAATGACAATCCTGTGCTGAATGATAACTAATGAGTTGAGTTAATGGATGAGCAAAGAGGAAATGAGTTGCTTGTTTACTGTGTACTGAATGCTTTCATCAACTTGGGTGAAGGAGTGTGCTTATAACAGTTCCGTTGAAACAGGAGGCTCCAAATATTGACCACACAGCAAGATGAACGGGAAACTTATATCTGTTGGTTAGGATAAGAGGCATCGTTGTGCTATGCTCACACGCTTGCCCATCAAAATTGGCTGGATGTCCTTCGGTGTTACTCAAGAAGGTGGAGGGGGTGTATGCACTCATGCTAAATGGTGGATGTGTTTATTGTCCTGGCTGCCAGAAATTTTTGTAGGTCAATGACTAAAGCTGTCGCCTAATACGTTGATCAATTTTTTGTATCCTGGTCAGTCCAAGATATGAATTTCTTCGTCAGGGGGGTGTGCTTGAAGTCCCATGATTTTGGAAAGAGTGATCGCTTGGCATGCAATGGATTTGGTGAAGTTGAGGTGCAACAGGTACTTTCCAATGGATGTTATTTTGACAGGCTTACTATTGGTGCGTAATCAGCTCACTATTTGTGATAATTTGCTTTTCTAGATTCCTCATGATATGCATCTATCTGCATCGTTTTGCCAGGTGAAAACTACATCAAGCAATTGACAGCCATCTATATATATGTATGTAGCTTCGAGATTTTGACTGATCCAGCGGCCAACTGTCAACTAACCCTAGTGACAAACTGCTCTGCTCGGAAGTTTTCTCAGGTTTTTGGTGCTCCGCCAAACATAAGAAGGCTTGGAGTTTCTTTTTTCTTTTCTTGAACATGGCGGAATGGTGATCAGAAATGAGGTATGCAGGCTTCATTTTTCTAGGAGATAGAATGAACTGTCAATCTTTGGAAAAAAAAAAATTGTAAATCATAAGGGTAACGTATTTCGTGACTCGTCTTGTTCAGAAATAGAAATACTGTTATACAGGTATATCTATTTCGGTACAGACGGAATTTGCAATAGCATCTTGTTTCATCGATATCAATCATGCAGGTATTCCTATTTTTTGTAAGGTGTTTATAGTAAGATGGACAGAGTACACTGTACAGATTAAGTTATTTGTACGAAGTCAACGCTCGATTATCCAGATAAGGCTGCCTTTATTTTTGCTTCGCATAATGGTTCGTCTGAAAGTAGTCATGGGATTCAGAACCATGAAGCAAGCACTGGATTGGGCAACGGCGAAAATATCGAAACTACCATTACCAACCATGTCATGTAATAATGCGCAGTAGAAGGACCCTTCTATATACAGTTATCAGCATTAGATGTATTGTTTATTTTTACCAGTTCTTGCATCCATGCTATGCTCTTCGTGATCGGCTGTTTTTTTTAATATAAATAAAAACAAAAACATAGGGAGCACTGAATACAAGAGATTGCAGGATCATGACTGCCATGTGAGCATGATCGTATTGCTTGATATGAGGTAACGGAGACTGATATTTTTCTCTGTAAGGTCACATGGATGTTGAATGATCAAAGAGAAATCCATGGATAAAAATCGGCTTCAAATGGTTAGACTAACATACCAGGGAAGATATGGTTAGACTAATGTGTGCCTAGATGAAAGATAAGGAAGCAAAGATGCAAATAAAAGACGAGGTTTAACCTCTTAACATGAGCTACATTTCTTTCGCTACAGTTCATGTTTAAATCATTGTCATGGCGATTATATGAACGCAGTGCAAGATTAACATTCTCGATTGTATGAGGCACTGAGAGCAAGTAATTAAAAACACACTTTTTATGACATTATATTGGACACAGATTCGTATCTTCCCGTGATAATTAGTACCTTACTTGATCCCGTATAATCAATCTCCTTCACATGATTGCCATCGAGTTTCATTCAATAGTTTAATCTAACCAGTTCAATTATAACGCTCCCGTAAAAGATACTCAAGTTTAATATTATTCTTCTTCACATAATGGAGGGTTTCACATGGAATGGAATCCCATAGATTCCTAATGGGGCAGTTCATTAACCAACAAATCTCTTATACTAATCTCAAACGGTAGTTCGTTGAATAGAAAAATCGAGAAAGAGGGCAGTTCATTAACAGCACAGGATAAAATAAACATCTACAAACTGGAATTCAAGAATCGAGATAAAAAAAAAAAAAAAAAAAAATCAAGAAAGGAAACCAGAACCATATGCTGATGTGCCTGCACAAATCTTTGACTATTAAAAGGCAGTTGCTGAAGACGAAGAATTATGTAACAATAATAACCCAAATATTCATATCATTGTCATGCACGTAGTCTTATCCCGGATAAAAGATAATTGTCGAAGTTGGAACAGTTGATACGCATATTCAGCTTCTAGTGTTGTATAGAGTCATCTTTTGAGGAGCTATTGGAGTCTACATTGGGGGTTTTATCATTGAAACCCAATAGACCCATGGAATCATTAACCAAGTTTCAGAAAGTGTAGAATACGAACCTTTCCCTGAAGCATATATCTATCCGCCCACAGGGTTGCCACACGAGAAAGACTTAATATCTACATGTATGCCTCTTATGATCTGAAAGCAAAGAGCTTTCTGTTTGATACGACTAGGTTCCATTTTAAGAGAAGTCCTCTAAAAGTAAGCCATAATTTTGTACCTAAGAAATAACTCCATGAGGTGTAGAGACTTACCATGAATTTGAGCTACTCAAGACATTATCTGTACCTTAGTTCGTAGAAATCTACGCGTAAGAGAGCGATGGGTGTTATATTAGGTAATCTGCAACTACTTTTAAGACAGCCGAAATACCTCCTCCTATGATCGGCCACCAACAGGTACTATCCACAGTGACCTCGAAAAACATCAGCCGAATCCAGATCAAGGTCGGATCTGAATTCATTTTGTTATTTAAAGCATTGATATTGCCGAATTTCATGTTTTTATCGTAGATATGAAGAGTTTGAAACATTTGTGGATGATGAGCTACTTGTGAAGAATTTCTACCTGCATCAAACAGAAACAGTCATCAATCGGTTGAAATCCAAACCGTTCAACCATAGGGTTAAGAGTTTACTGTTTATACTATCTTCTATAATAACAAGTTCAAACACATGCAAGTCACATGGTCTTTCTCGAAAGCCGCATCTTCGGATCACGCATCTGATATGGGAAAACACAAGGCAGATAATAGATCCATGTGACGACTGCACATATCAGACTCCAGGGCACAGTTCAATGCATAATTCAGTTGCACCAGCAGGGAAATACATACAACACAGTTGTCTGTTATATACGGCATCTTAATTTTATATTATAAGTTAAAAAATTTATACTGTAAATTAATAATTGTGTATAATCAAATTTTAATATATCTATAATTAAAATCTAATAACATAGATTCAACAAGTTATAATATAAATTTTTAAACTCATAATATAAAATTATCAGGATATATTATAGAACCGCCAACCTCCTGCATCACACAAAACACACCCATGATATAAACCCATAAACTATACAAAGAGAATCTGCTCAGTGCTAACAAAACGTCATAATAATGGAATGGGGCTGATAAAATAAGGAATATAATAATGAATAAAGCCTCTCCTACGTCCTCCATTCATGGATGCAAGAAAATCCAACAAGATCAGAGACATAGTGGGCTTGCTACAAATGGCCAAGAAGTGGAAGAAGCTCGCCGCTGCCAACAGCAATAACAACAGTAAGAAATGTAATAGTGACAGCAACAGGGGTATCAAGTTCCTGAAGAATACATTGTCTGCCTGAAATCCTGAAATATCAACGTCTCACCTGCTAGACATGAAATTAATATTATTAATTTCATGACAACACAGTTTCATCAGTATCTTCATGCCATTACAGCGAGAACATGGTGCCTAAAGGGTTCCTTGCCGTTTGTGTGGGGGAAGGAATTGAAGAGGTATGTGATCCCAACACATTACCTGGGTCACCAAGCTTTTGACATTCTGCTAAGAGAAGCCGAGGTAGAGTTCGGATTCCATCAAGTGGGAGTGCTGAAGATACCTTGTGACGTACCTGTCTTCGAGATGATATTGAAAGCTGTAAAAGAGAAGAGGGATGGCTTCCTCTTGCATGATTTGGATCTGCACAACAACATGAACAACAGCAGCGACAACAGTGATAATTTATGTAAGACTCGAACTATATTCAACGACAACAATATTCTAACGATCATACTCTTAAAAACAGTGCTGACATTATTAGTAATGGTCGCTGCTCGCCTGATTGTGAGCTTATTCATTCGTTCCATCCTCAGATCTGCAGATAGATTAGTTTCATATGAATCCCTTTTTTCTTTTGACTTATATTCATGTATTTTATTTAAGATGATATTGACCTTGATTGAGGAAGTAAAAAAAACGTAATCCTCGAAACCAAGCTTTCAACATACAGTTGAACGCTGGACCCTAATTAGATGGATAATATACATATTTTGATTCCAAAGTATACATTGTACCCTTCCGCTGCAGAAATGTTAGTCTAGATGCAGCATCATAAACATATTGTAAACTGATAATACATAGATATCAGCTGAGTATTGATTCAGCGGTTGATTTAAACGTTCACTCGGAATTCGACCTACTCAGGCATAATTGATTCAGCTAAGGCGAGTCCTTGTAGAGAACCCACCTTTTTGCTTGAATCGAGATGCAGTTCATGGATCTAGGCGATTCCACCCTTGAATCAAAACTGGTACCATCCAGTTCCAATTTGGTTCACCCCCGAATCAACCGATTCGACATACCATGAAATCATCAAGAACACAATCCTCTTTCTACTCGTTCATTCCAGAATTCAGATCAAGAAATCCATCACAAAACCATTGGATATTGACATATGAAAGATATTTACACAAAAAAGCGATCAGTACAAATCATCAGGCTCCTTTCTCTTCTATATCAAGAACTACAACTGCTATTCATAATCACTTGGTCTTTTTAGTCTTGAAAACCAGCTTCTGCCTAGCCAAACATTTAAACAATATCTCTTGAAAGTCTTGCTCATCACATGGTATCTTCAATCCCCCTTCTTGATCAAACCCGAATTCCTCCTCAGCTTTCTCCATTAAGATCCTGAAGTCCGGCATCGACAAATATTCCATCGGAATAACAAACCGCTTCAACTCAGTTCCAACATACACGGGTAAATATCCTTTAGGTATCTCAACCAGGCTCCGATCTTGCCATTGCCCATCAGAAAGTTCTCTATTGAGTAAAGACTGATTGTCATGGTTGCTGTGATGCCGATTGTGGTGTTGGGGGAACAAACCACTACTCACACGGCTCCATGGCCATGATAGTCGACGTATGTCTAGGGCTGTAGGAATCATGGGGATCATCGTACTAGACAGATATACCCGTGTAGGGCATTCTACATCAGACAGATCAATTGCTACCAAGACGGCATGGATGAAAAATAATCTCTGTAGGAGAAACTGTTTTTCACCCTTTGAGACACCAAAAAATTGCTACAGGGAGAGGAGAAAGAGAAATAGTTGTATATGTTAACTTATAATTCAACATATTACAAGACAAAAAAGCCTTGTGTGAGAACCCAAAAAAAAAAAAAAAAAAACGATCTAATTTGCAAGAAAAGGAAAATTTTCAATATAAGATAATCCCATCACCAAAGCTGTTTTTCATGCTTTCTCAATTTGCGCTTGGCCCTGATTTGCTCAACAAATCTAAAGTCACAAGTTTCTCAACAAACAGATCAATGCTCACCTCAGACTTTCTTAAATCTTTTGGTTGAAAAATGAGGCGCTATTTATAGCACAAGAACATACATGCTTAAAATTAGTATTTGACGACAGAAACATGACAGGAAACAAGCTGTCTACATGATCAAAATTTCCTAGGAAAAAAGGAAACAGAAAATTAAGCTCGATTGAACCAAGAGATACCTGAAGTTGAAAATGAATATTGCATTCTGCCTTCAAATTGAATCATTAGACGACATAAATCTATCAGGTATTGCAAGGTGCACTTCTATCTGCAGAGGCAAACTGTGAAGGCATTCAGCACCTCATAGACAAGGTTACAGGTTACAAGTAGGATAATCGCCAAAAGAAAATGGTCTTGATGAGCTTTAAGATCAAATATTTCCTACGGTTGCATTTTGGCAAGCTTCGCACAAACCACCAGTTTAGAGTAGAGAGATCAGACCGCAAGTTCATTCTACGCAATTCACACAGTTCTTTTGAATGAACGTAGAAACGAAAATCTAAACAAAACAATGTAAAGCAGCATTCTCAAGAACAAAAAATGTTCCTACAAGCAGCTTTACCTCAATGGCATTGAGATGATTCTTATTCCAACCAAATAGATGCATTCGACCGAACTCCTGATGACACAAATGCTGATCTATGTTAAAATGCTTTAGAAGCATGGTCGAATCACCAGATACAAATTACTTTAAGATTTCACAGTCGATTATCCAACAACAGCCACAGAAAAGTTCACTCAATACTTCTGTTCAAAGAATCACCAAATATAAAAAGAAAGCAGATAAAATTAGTAAACTTTCAGCATTATGCTCCGAACTCATTCCAAATTCGTAGTCTCAAAATTTAACAGATGCAATCAGCAAAACTTCAACAATCCGAACTCGTTTTAATCCCACAATAACCACACCAATAGTCATCATATCCTATTGATAAAAAAAAAATAATCATCATATCCTAAACCCCCTAAACCGACCCCGCACCGCTGCCACTAACCCCTCTAACAGCCCTCCAAATCCCCTAAACAGCCCCAACCATCCCTGGCCACATCGCACTCTCGATCCCCTTCCCCACAACCCCAGCCACCACTCCCACCCCTTCCACAAACCCGGGCTTCGAATCCAGTTTCATCTCCATCACGGCCAGCTTCGCGTTCAAATTATCCAGCTTCTTCGATGCCTCGGTGAGCAGCTTCTCTCTTCGGCCAGAGGAGAAGAAGGTGGTTAGGGTTTTGACGAGGAGGCGTAGGAGGTCGTCGATGACTTTGATGGAGGCGGATTGTGTGTCGAGACCTTGTGATTCGTAGCGGGAGATTAGGTCCTCTGGTTGGCTTGTCAGCCATTGTTTCACCCAAGAGGGAAGATACGGTCGTTCGGGTTGATTTGACATCATTGTTAAAAAATAAATTAAATTTATAATATTTTATTTTTATATATGAAAAAAAAATTGTGAGTGAGAAAGAAAATGACATGATATAATTTGGATTTTTTTATATTTTAAAATTATATAAAATAAAAATATTATAATTTTTATACGACGTTCATTTTAAATAATATATCATAATTTATTTAGAATTAAAGAAATAAATGTTTAAATACTAAATAAAATGATTATAAAATAATTACGAATGATATTATTATTTTAATCTCAATCGTTTATTTTTTACAATACGAAACACATCTATATGATATAATGACACAATACATGATAAAGTATGCAATTGCATCTATCATTCATTGGTGAAATCCATATCTTTGTTTTCCTTCTCAACCTCTAATCAGTGTGGTTTAGTATGAACATGGGTTACAAGTTTTGCGACGTATTCCCCATGAAGATTTCATCTGAGCTAGAATCTGCACTGAACAATGTGTCTGAAAGCCGGCTCTAGCAGCATCAGCCAAAAAATTGTGCTGTTATGGACTGTTAATAGTCCTATTGTTATCTGTTTGGGATCGCTTTACAGGTTGGCCACCATCAACTGCTATGTTTGCACTGGCGGCTGTATCGGTTACTGACACAGGAAGGGTGACTTGAACCTCGCACGGCAGGAGAGTGGCCGTTTTACTCTGTTGGCTCTACAGATGGGGCTGCGTGAGAAAAACCCAAACAAACAATGATTCCAACAAACAAGTCTATATACATAGGACATGTTACTTCAGTAATATTTCAGGCAATTAAAAGATGTAAGAAAGACTGATACCCGAATGCCCATCCCTCGGTGTAGATGTAGGTGACGGACCTTTTGAGCTGCTGGCTGTTGAATGACCAAGCTGAGGATCACTGAAAACTTCCTGCAAAATCAGATTTGATCCATCACTGATTAAAATTATCATCAGAGCCCAATAATGCAAATTTATGATATCATAGGCAAGTTCTGTTCTGAAATAGCGATGTGGTCATGCAGAGGTCAGCCATTGGTTCATGCTGGATGACATACGCCCTAAAGTGATATTACTTTCTTGATGTATGAGAATAGATTGAGGTACTCGAAGAACAATGCCTCGCATGAATGCTATAGACAAGAAACAAGCGGGAAACTTGGATGTCCCACTGACCGGTGAAGAGTGGCTGTAGCTGGAGCGTGGAACTGCACCAGGATAAAACATGAACTGCATCATATTCTCGTCAGCAATATCTCTTAATCGAGCCAGCTCGGGCAAGACCACTTTCCCAAGATCAGGTCGGTCTTTTCTCCTCAACTCCGCACATTGAACTGCAATCTTTGCTAAGCACAAAGCCTCTTCCACTGGCCAATCAGGAACAGTTGGGTCAAGCATGTCAGCAAAATTTTCGTTCTCAATAGCAAGACCGACATGATGAGCCAAACCCATTGGGGGCTTCGCAGTTATCAGCTGCAGCAGCAAGATCCCCAGGGAATACACATCAGATTTCACCCCAAGCATACCAGTCTGCTGATACTCAGGATCAATATAACAAAATGTACCAGCGGTCGATGTCATTCGATACTGTGTCACATTGTCCGCAACAGAAGGTGGGACCAAGCGGGCCAATCCAACATCGCTGATCTTACTAACAAAGTTCTGATCCAGCAAAATGTTTGCCGGTTTAAGGTCCCTATGGACAAGTGGTTCCGGTTTGGTCTGGTGAAGGAAATTCAATCCCGTTGCCACCTCAGCTGCTATCCTGAACCTGAGTTGCCAAGGAAGAGGCTGAGAGTTGCCTCGGCGCAGGAGGCGATCTTCTAAACTCCCTCTAGCCATGTGCTCATATACAAGACAGCCATATTCTGGGCAGGCTCCTAGTAGCAGTACCAAGTTGGGATGCCTTATGCAGCTCAGCACCTCAACCTACAATTATTTAAACAAGGTATGGTGCAAACTTCAATTTTATCCCGCATTCATTTCTGTGAAATAGCACCTGGTGGAAAAATGCCAAGGCATGCAAGGCAAAGGAGTTGGTTTGTTTGAAGTCATGTTACTTTTTCTGATAGCACACAATTATTTTGGGTGAACCAACTCAAACAATTTTCTGTTGTTACCTCTTGCAGGAACTGAGTTCGTCCTTGGGCTGCATCAGGACGCAAAACTTTAACTGCAACTGGTGTGTGATCAAGGTTGCACTTAAATACAGGGCCATAGCCACCTTCTCCGATCTTACGAGATTGAGCAAAGAATTCTGTAGCAGCTTCAATCTCTTCGATGGTGTATTTCTTGTACCTGGCAACACAGTGGTCTGAATCCACCATCATCTTTTCTTCTCTTAGTCGTTTTTCTGCTTCCAGCATTGCTATCCTCTTCGCAGCTTCTTCCGCATCTAGTGTTCCTCTAGTATTGGATTTTTCTTTCTCTGTGTGCGTCACTGCAGCTTCCATTGCAGTCCTTTCTGCCTCTGATCTCTTTTCTTCCTCTTGCCTCCAACGTTGAAGCTCCAAAGCCTACAGTTAAACATCCTGTTAACACCTTTCTTTTGGATGAAATTAGACAAGTCCTTGGCATTTTCGGCTGATATGCAATCCATTTGACCTTTTGTTTTGCTCCAACTGCCTCTTTGCAAGCTGTGCTGTATAAATCCATTGTTTGCTTCAGCTCTAGTCTTAGCCTTCTCATTTCAGCTTCCATTCCCTCCTAGAGAATTTCATGTTTGCAAAAGAAAGCACAATCAGTAACCAATTCGTGCAAAAAGTGCATATTATAATTGATGCGATAAAAGACAATAACCCATTCAAATATTTTAGTAAGAATTCAGGCAGGGAGATAATAAAGAACAATGCCTTTTAAAGAAAACCCTGCGCTTACACTCATCTGTGACGAGCATGAAGTTCTTCCACTCTCTAATGAAACCAAAGAGAACTCTGACCGTCCAATACGCATCGATCCAGAGCTTTGATCTGAACTGACAGAAATCCGTGGAGAGAATCTAGATCCATCCATATAGTCATAGTGCATAGGAGACATGAGATCAACACTAGTCCTTTCAGAGCTCACGAATGATATGTCAGTATCCGACTCTGAGAGATCTCCAAAAGACTTGTCTCTCAGTCTCCTTGACCTGATTCAACATTGATGAAGGCCAAAAAACATCAACTCCTCTGCTGTAAAGATACAACAAAAGCGGCAAGCTAGTTTGTGCCCAACCTACCAAGAAACACTCTATTCTTGTTATATGCCTACCAAGATACAAATGAAACTCCTTATGCTTTTGCTAAAATCTTGAATTTTGTTACAGACAAATCACTTCTCAACATGGTATCCAAGTAACAGTGTTAGAAACAGGAGTACCAAGCCTTGTACTATATCAGCATTGGTCACCTATGCATGCTTCAAGTCTGAAAACAACATTATGTAGAAGACATGTTGAAATATAAATGATATTACTAACCTTCCATCACTAGTTTGGACAATAAAAAGGAAAAGAAAAAAGAGGATCTGTAACTACTCCACTATTTAGCAAGTACTACTATAGAAAGAAGCACATTAAGGGTTACCTGAAGAGTTCCTTCTCTTCGTACGATCGGCCAGACTTGACAGGAGTCATATCCCCTGATAGGAGGAAATACAGTCGAGAATATGAAAATAAACGAGCAAAACATAAAATCACTAACGAATTCCAGGAAAATGAAGAACAACCTCTCAATCTTCGACTATGTCTTGGGGTTGAATCCGCACTAGTTTTTAGTTTGACCAGGCTCTGTAGTTGCTTCTCAAGGGGGGAAGTGAATGGGGCTGAACGTGAAGCATTGCGCATCGAGGATATTTTCCCCTTTGAGATGACATAAACAGAGCAGAAATCAGGTGCTGCTTTCGACACACTTGTTCCGACATCTGCGTGCTTGAATTTTCTGTTTGAAGTCAAGTCAAGGTACTAACCCCATGAACAAAATCTACAAAAAGAATACCAGCTATTCTTTTGCTCTCAGAACTTATCATACAGTGATAATATTTAAGAAATTCCAGGAAACGAGATACACTATTATTGCATTATTCTAGTTACTAAGTTGGTTTGCACCAAAGTCGAGCGTGTTAATGGCAGCGCCACGGTCCTGTCTAGATGAAGAAAATGAGAGATATTTGGTGATATGCCAGGAAAGAATTCTTTACCTGATAAATCCACCTTTCGCAGCACCAAGGACCAGATTTTCAATCGCGTTGAAAGTTATATAGTCTGACAGGGCTCTCACGATATCTGAATCTTCTAAAGTGATATCCAGGGAAGGTATCTGATTGGAAATGAGGCAAAAGAGTAAAGTGAGATTGACATCTCAGAATGAAATGACAGCTAGCGCACACACTTGTGCTAAAGCTTGTTTCAGGAAAAATGATCTGTTGCAAAATGTGCTTGCTTGCACAAGATAACCTGTCGTCAAAGGTGATTACAGATATTTAGAATTCAATTCAATATGTTCTTTCAAACATACACTGATTTATTGGTTATTTTAGTCAGAAGAAAGTTCTGCATTGCAGGACAACAGATTTAACAAGAATGGTTTCAAACACTTACATCCTTGCGGGCACAAAAGCAGTGGTAAGTGAGGAACAAATCTTTTGTTTTCTTATCGATCTGTTTTTCAAGGGATAACTTGCCGACACTTCCATCAGCTGCAGCAGCCGCTGCAAGGCAAATACTGAAAGGTCAGAGCTGTGATCTATTCCGACAAAACAGACAATAAAAGTAACTATTGTGAAGAAGGCATTGGACGAAGAATGCATGTTCTCGTTGAAACTTGTGGTCAAGTGTCAAATTAGAGTGGTGCAAGACAAATTGTTCTTCAAGTGCGACCATTGTAAATACTTCTCATGGTGCAATCCAATTGTAATTGTAGTTGTCGGGGAAAGAAATCTGTGCAATTGTAGTTGTTCACGTAATGAATCAACTGATCGTTGGAAAAAGTTAGAAATTGTTGTAGGGATTTTAAAGCATGTGACAGTAGCAATAGCGATATTTGGGGTTCTTGTATTGTTAATAACAAGTCCTTAACCTGGAATATAACATTATTTATATAATTCACATTATGTATATAAGAAAATACTATTGATAACAACATATATCTATTTTAAATCACATAAAAAATTTAAAATAATTGAGAATTTTATGTCGTGATGATATTAAATTATTTAAGTTGTTGTTATCTTCTAATAATGTTATAATAATAAAACAAATATGTAATAGTATTAGAACAACGTGTATGATATAATGAAAAGGCATTATAAGTTAAATATATTTAATTTAAATGATAAATATTATATCATTATTATAGGATCAATCAAGTTAGCTTTATATATATAAATAGATAAATAGATTTCATAATTTTTCATCCCTGTACATTTTGTTACTATATAACTTGGGACCTCCATGGGGGATATCCAATCACGGAATCTGCACGCACAAGCACATCTTCGTGCTTAACACAAAACCTAAGCTCATAGATTATGAATCAATGACGCATATTAAACCGTCATGTATTCTATTCATCCCTGCACAAAAAGACCCAAACAAGCACCACACTCGCCTACACAAACATTTAGGCATTATGCACAAGAATGACCCAAACTCAACCCAAATCCATCATTCACAACAATAGTAGAAGGAAGAAATGAAAATTAAAGGGAACTTTTCTTCTTCTTTTTTCAGATGGGGCGGAACCTGAAAGGGCAGATCTGTTGATGGCATGAATCAAGATGACAGGATGACCCTTGACGAGGAGATTATCGATCGCCCATTTGAACGCGTACTGACTCCCCTTATCGTTGTCGATCGCCACCGCCACCGTCCCGTTCCCTTGCACCTTCTTCCCTACACCGCCTTTCGACACCCACATCTTCCAGTTTTCGAATGCAATTCATCAATGAACAAAAATAATCTCCGCTTTTTTCCTTCTAATTTGAATCATCCCATCGAATCTTTGTAGAAAATCGAAGAAAAGAAAGCAATCATTTTCTGAACTTCGATTGGGGAAGAACGTGAAGGGGAAAAGGTTGAAAAAAGATCTTCCTCACAATTTTTAGAAAATTGAAGTACCCTAATCGAAAATCACGGGAACCAACAAGTATTTGCCCCCCAAAAAAATAGGATGAAGGTTTCTTTGGCGGGAAGGATAATTTTGGCAATGACAAATGCGATGCGAGTTTTATTTTGATCACTGTGGTTTCTCCAAGTCTAAAAGGACAATCCATCATCCTTACCTATGTGATGAGGGTTTCGAAACCTACTCGAGTATAATCGGTTGGACTATATATATCCAATAGTTTTAGTTCTTGATTTTTTGTTGAAACTAAAGTTCTATTTGGTTATTGAGCTTGCAGGCATAATAATCAGACAATTTTTCGTTTGTACCTACACCCAATTGATTAGGCTTTGTTGATGTTTAGAATACTCGAATATATCCGGTTGGACTATATAGATCCATGTACAGGTTTCCGTTGTGTACTTACACCTAATTGGTTCAGCTTCGTTGATGTTGCTCGATGAACCATGATGTCACTCATAATAGGCAACTCTACAGTCTACATCAATGGAGGCTTCCTGCTGTTCTGTCATTTTTGCTAACTTAAACAAAAATACAAGAACATTTACGACACATAACATATATGGTATGTCTGTACATTAGTTTTAAAGGGCGCCCTTTGAAGAAAGGATTTGTACTTCACCCATATACACACATTCGATTCAGAACAACGAAAACAAAAAAGGAAAAAAAAAATGCAGTGCGTATGTATCCTAGCTCAAGATGTCTTTCTATATCTCTTCCTTTCCGCACCCCATCATACCTAAACCTGTCACAGGAGTGGAGGGAGACGAAGATCTAGAGGAAAAGAATGTAAGAATCTGGAGACGAAGAATTCCGTGAAGAATGTCCCCGGAGGTTGATCTCAAGTCTGAGATGCTCATATGAAACAACTGAAACTGTGGTTTGCAGATATGTACTTCGTATATGTTATCACAAAAAATATGCTTCCCATCTCTCGATGGACTGAGTGCCGATCACTTAGACTCATCTCTTTCCTTGACCATCTCGATATTCTCCAGAGCCTCCTTTATACTCCATCTTGTATCCACATTATCTTGACAACACCTCAATCCAATCTCCAACAGCTTTCTCATCTCAACCTGGGAGCTCTCTGTCCAGCCCATCTCCTTATCGAACAGCTCGTCTCCATTACTCTCCAGCTCGCCAGCAATGCCGTTTATCCAGCTTGCTAAACTCGATCCCTTCACGTTTCCAACTGTTAGATAGTCGGCTGGGAACTTTCCTGTCAGCGTCTCGAGAATAAGAACTCCAACGCTCCAAACATCGGTTTTCTTAGAGACCTGACCCTGAGTTTCATATTCAGGTGACTTGTAGGCAACCAATAACTGTGGGGCGTGGTCTGTGTTTATCAGCGGTGCCAAAGCATAGTCTGTGAGAAGGGGCTCGAAGGAAGCATCAAGGAGAACATTTGACGATTTGAGGTGACCGTGGGGTAGGGTCAAGCTTGGTAGCTCATTGTACAGGTAAGCCAAACCCCTCGCTACTCCTTTAATGATCTGCAAACGTGTGTGCCAGTCTAGCCCTGGATAGGTCATGTTCCGGCTGCCTGAAAGAGAACCACCACAAGTCTATTATAGCACAGAAAAAAAAAAGATAATCATACTCAAACCTTAATACAAATCATTTATATGAGCGAAAAATGAGAAGCTATATACGACCTGAGTTGTCAATATCGTACGATACACGATACGTATCATACGATACGATACCATACACATGATTATTGATACGTATCTATATGATGTATCGAAAATGAGCAAGTATCATTGGTGTATCGATACGATAGTATGAGACGGACGATACACATTACTAAAAAAATCTATGGGGAAAAAATCCAAAAGAAAAATAAAAAAGCGAATTATAACTCAATTGAAACAATGAGGCGGAGATAAAGGTCCAGTTCCAAAATCGTTATCTACTCTTGCATCGTCTGGTGTAGTTGTTGCATATTTGCAGTTCAATTCAGCCACCAGAATGTTTCATTCCAAGATCGGTGACGTTATTGAGTGTTTTCAATGAATGAGTTAAAAACACTTATTTCTTAGTATAAAATCACTTATGATATATTTTTCCTATTATTATTAGGGGTAATCCGTATCTTACGACGTATCTTACGATACGATACGACACTCGGTACATAAAAATAGGACTTTGATACTAGATACCTATCTGGATTTGACAACTATGCATATGACTAATCTTGCTTGTCACGCTAACAAAGTAAACATGGCAATGTAGGTGAGAGTTTTGCGGAATGAGTTTACCATGAAGATGGCTCGCTAAGCTTCCGTTCACAGCAAAATCGTAAATCAACAATTTCTCCTCTTTCCTATAGTAACAAGCAATGACAGGGAGCACATTTTGGTGCCTCAGGCGCCCCATTCTCCTCATACGCCCATAGAAGTCCTGTCTTACGACTTTGTTCATCTGCCTAAACCTCTTAACAACAACAGCCTGACCATCAAGCATCATCGCCTTGTACGTAGATCCCAAATTCCCACTCCCCAATACTTCGGCCGAGGCTTTCAGTAGCTCCAACAAATCAAATGTCTCTCTCCCCTCCTTCAGGAAAAACAACTTTCCCGGCTCTGCTTTCTTTGTTTCCGAATGGTTATCCTCAGAAGGTGAAGATACAACCTGATTAGCACCGTACGAGGCAAGCTTGTTTTGTCTGTTCGACGACATGGTCCTTCCCACCTTCAACGTTCTTCTTCTGATGAGGAGCAACAGGAGGACTATGATCAAATTGAGGATAGCAAGACCAAGGAATACCGACAATATGACGATGACAGTTCGCATTCTATACGACCAATTTGTAGGAGCTGTCTGGGTGCTGGGAGAATCACTAGCTGTGCTATTGTCCGGGCAGGGGCCAAGAGGCGGTCCACATAGTCCCTTGTTCCCTGCCATCATGTTAAAGAAAAGTCACATGAGTGCTGATTCAATCAAAAATCATGGAGTATTGAGTGAAACATGGTCCAACATTCTAACACGAACAGCAAAATGAACCATACTCGAATCCACCCAATTATGGTCATTATCATCCTCACAACAATTTGTACTCCTACGTTCATGACAAATCGAATCGAAAACCCAAAACAGACAAATCGACAAAATCAACCCACAACCATCCGCAAACCTGCGAATGCATCAGCACTCGATTTCTCGAAACAAGCTGGGATCGGCCCTTCAAGCTGATTCCCGGCCACATTAACATACAACTTCCCCAACGGCTCAAACCCGGGCAACATCCCCTCAAACCGATTCCCTTCAATCCTTAACTCCACCAACCGTGGCAACGTCACCAACGACGATGGAACCCTCCCTTCCAACGTATTATTCGCGAGAAACAGCCTCCTCAGCCTATTCAGCCCAAGAAACCAATCGTCCCCTATCTCTCCTTCGAATCGATTACCCGACAAGTAGATGGACCGGAGCTTCAGGAGGCATCTGAAGTCGGGGATGGGGCCCGAGAAGTTGTTGTGGGAGAAGCTGAGGGTGCGGAGGTGATCCGAGAGGGGTTCGAGGGCGGGGACGGAGATCGTGCCGGATAGGCCCATGTGCTCCAACTGCAGGCCCCACACCGTGGTGCCATTGAAGCAGATGACGCCGGTCCAGGTGCAGGGCGGGGTGCGTGGGTCCCATGGGAGGGATTCGGTGTGGGTGAGAGAGGAGCGGAATTGCATCAGGGCCGTTGATTCGAGGGAAGAGGTGGAGGAGAGGGTGAAGGTTGGGAGGAGGATGAGGAGGAGGAGGAGGAGGAGGGGACGTGGTGGCGCGCGGCCCATCTGCGGTGGCCGGCGGCAGAGGTGGAGGAGGCGTGGTGGTGGCGGTTGTCTATTTTTAATTTTGGTTTTATTTTTTTGAAATGGGGGATCGAAATTTTTGGCAGCAAAGCAAATGTGGGTGGTATTTTTGGGAATGAAATTTCTAACAATAGGGGAGGGACGAGGATGAGATGAGAGAACTGTCTTTTTGTGTTTGGGGAGAGTGGCAAAAGATGAATGGGAGAGAGAACGGAGTGAAGTATATTGGAGGGAAAAAGAATATTTGGGTGAGGGCAGGCTGGCAAGGTTGGATTCACAAACGTGGTGGTCATCAACTAAAATTTCTAAGGTTGGAGTATCACTTAAAATACTCTATCCTCTCACAAATAAAAAAAATCTAAAATTAAACTATTTTTATTATTTTATTTAAATTATAATAATTTAATTTAAATTTTTTTTAATATTAATAAAAAATGATAATTTTATCCTGTGTATAAGATAAAAAAGTGAAGGAAAAAACGATGAATGAGTTGATATTATACAAATTAAGAATATTTTAATATGTTTTTTATAATATAAAAAATTTATAAAATAAAATATTTTAATTTAAATAAAATATCTGAAAAAATTATAATTTAAATAGAAAAAGAAGAGAATTAATTTAGGAGTTAAAAGATTGATGGTGCAGCAAAAAAATTGGCTCGGCAAATCTCCTGAGAAAACAGCAAGATCGCAGACACGCACAAACAATTGAAAACATCGATCAAGCCACACCCAGAACAGGATAATGTCAATAAGCGTCGATGCTGCATCGATCCGAGTGAGATTTCAACAACGAAAAGTCAAGGGCGTAGCGTATCAGAAATTACATCTGCTTCGTCGTATCTGCGTATATCCACTACTATCACCATGTTTGTCTCCCCAGTCCCACCTCGGCCCTTTTCCCCTCTCCATAGACAAATGAAGCCAAGCAAGAGGAGAAGAAGAGTCGGTGTCCGAGACTGAGAAGCAAGTCTGCTTACACGCAAAGCAAAACAACCCTTGAAAAGCCCAAACTCCATTTGCAAATTTTCCGCTGCAGAGAGGATCGATTGATTTGAGTCGTTCAAGCGTGGTTGACCGAAGGTAATTATATCTCCTGCACGATTCGGTGATATTCAGCGATAGATTGATTCATTGTGATTACGCCGCTGTTTTGTTGAATATTTTTTTGGTACCTCGTCTTTTAATTTTGGGTATTTGATCGTAGGATTTGGAATTAGTTAGTTGTTGTTAGGGTTGGTTCTGAGAATTTTGTAGACCTATGAATTACTACCATGTGTTTATTTAAACAATGTGTACCTTTAGATGCGTTTCAGAAAGCAATTGCAAAAGTTTGATGCAATTCTTGGTTGTGTATTATGCCTTAATGTGATTTAAGCTCGAGGCACATGTCGAAACTCGAAAGGTGTGCTGTTCGTGTATGAATCATGCTGCCTTACTGCACTTATATACTCACATTGCTCTATCCTACACAATTTTAGGTTTAGTTGCCTGACATTCATCATGTTTTGAAGATGGAGGACGAGAGACCCAGATACACCGTGGATGAAGCCCTTGCCAGCGTGGGATTCCGCAAATTTCAATTTCTTGTTCTTGCTTATTCTGGGTTTGGCTGGGTCTCCGAGGCGATGGAAATGATGCTTCTTTCCTTTGTTGGGCCTGCTGTTCAGTCGCAATGGAACCTTTCTTCAACTCAAGAGAGCTTGATCACGAGTGCCGTTTTTGCTGGCATGCTTATTGGAGCGTATTTGTGGGGTGTTGTCTCTGATAAATATGGAAGGAGGTAAGTTATGCGATTCTCATCTAATGTTTAATGCATCCATCCTCCATTTCCACCGTGGTTTCCAAATGAGTTTATTCATGAATCTGTGTCAAGGTGTTATACATTCCCTTTTTATGCATAATGAGTGTTTCAGTTGCTATGTTCCGATTACTAGATTGCTCATTTAGTTTGGAGTCTACGGAGGAAAAAACAAATGTCAGTTCGACATTGATTATGAGCGAGGTTGTTTGGCTTGCATCTTCATTCATTCCTTGATATCACTGTTTTATTCACTTTCCCAGGAAAGGGTTTTTTTTATCACAGCGACTGTAACTTCTACTGCTGGAGTCCTAAGTGCCTTTGCTCCAAACTATGCATCATTAATTTTCCTTCGTGCTTTAGTTGGAATGGGTTTGGGAGGCGGCCTTGTGCTCTTGTCATGGTTCATTGAGTTTGTTCCTGCTCCTAAAAGAGGCACATGGATGGTTATTTTTCAAGCTTTCTGGACCATTGGAACGATTTTTGAGGCTTCACTCGCATGGGTAAGTCTCTTGACGTTGTGGAAAATTTCTTGGTCAATATCTTATTCATCGTCATACTCATATACGTCCGTATTATAGTCTTATACTGTTTATTGCTACTTTGCATCAGAATGGTTAGGGTTTGGGTGTCTGGGTTTCTTGTACGGTTGCATCTTGCTCTTTGTTTTTCAAGTGGGGTATAAGGGGACAATTTTGTGTTGATTATGGGAACTGCAGTTTAGGCGTATGCAATTTAGGTTTTGCATTTTATATTTGGTTGGAGGGAGGGAAGCTTAAGTTAAGTTTTTTGCCTTCTGTGTTCACTTGGCTCATTTCCTCGATGCTAAGGCTCAACATATTGAACTGTTTAGTTGTCTTCGATTATTCTTGCAAATTGCAACATTAGCTCCCTAAAGCATTGAGTTAGGTGAAAAAGCAAATTTATGCATATTATTATCTGCTACTCGAAACTGAGAATTGAATGGAACGTTGATGATGAAGTCTCGGACATCTTACGTTTCTTTGTTCTTGTAGATTATCATGCCATCATTAGGCTGGAGGTGGCTACTTGCCCTGTCTGCTATACCCACTTCGTTTCTCCTTGTATTTTATGGCAAGACACCCGAGTCACCAAGATACTTATGCATGAAAGGAAGAACAAAGGATGCAATTGAAGTTTTGAAGAAGATAGCCAGGATGAACCAAACCAAACTCCCAGTCGGGGTTCTTGTTTCTGGCCGCCAGGTCGAGGAAGAAAAAGGTCTGTCATTGGAGTCAGAAGATGCAATGTTACTCTCATCCAAAAAAAGTGAAGATGTGTCTAACAGGACCTCGGATAGTGATGCTCGCAGGGTACCGTCAGTATTTTTGCTGCTTTCACCGCAGTTGTTGAAGTCAACCCTGCTCTTGTGGGTGGTCTTTTTTGGTAACGCTTTTTCATATTATGGCCTTGTGTTGCTGACCTCAGGACTGAGCAGTGGACACAGTCAATGTCTAGCAACTGCTCTGAATACTACGGTAAAATCTGAGGATGTTAACTACAGAGACATTTTCATCACTAGCTTTGCAGGTACCATTCCTTATTTTGGGATTCATTTCATTACTCAATAGCTGACGATTGCTTTCATTTCTGTTCTTCTTAGAAATTCCTGGGCTTCTTCTGGCGGCTGCAATGGTGGACAGAGTTGGTCGTAAGCTTTCAATGTCATCCATGTTCTTCCTCTGTTTCGCTTTCCTCTTCCCATTGGTTTTCAGCCAGCCTGAGAACTTGACAACTTCCCTTTTGTTTGGTGCTCGTGTGTGCATTAAGACAACTTTCACCGTGGTCTATGTATATGCTCCTGAGGTAACACATTCAGATTTGTGCTTTTTACCAGACTTGATGTGTTATTTTGGAG